>JAGPOY010000793.1:6904-27498 GCA_018983105.1 Silene uniflora | reverse complement strand
ACGCACTGTTGCGCTTAGGGGACAGATTACTAATTTCACTCAATCCGCTGCGGAAAACTTGAGTGAAGCGTGGGCCAGGTTCAAGAAATTGGTTCGCTCAGTCCCTCACCATGGGTTTGAGCGATGGTATCTATGCACCCAGTTCTACAACGGGTTACTATATGAGCAAAGGGCTATATTGGATGCCGCTGCGCTAGGAAGATTTCAAGTTAATGTCGCGGATGATAAGGGGTGGCATTTGATCGAAAACATGGCCACTTATACGGCGAACTATGCAAATCCTAGAAGAGAGCAGCTTAATGACGATGTTGATAAAGTAATTCCTGCGGCCGAGACGGTAAAAGAGGTCGAATTACAGCAAGTTTGTGCTTTGGAGGCAGTTTGTGGTAGATGTGGTGAAGAGGGACACGATCCCATAACATGTATGGCCGAGCCTAAGAGGGTTCTAGCCTACCGAAAATTTAAGCAAGGAGGCTCATTCTCCGAGTTTTATGCTGATTTGACCGCCACGAAGAGCCGAGTGCCAGCCAAAGATAATCAAGTACTCATCACCCAATCTGAGTACGATGATCTTAAGGCTACCATCCATGAGCAACAAATCGAGCAAAGATCTAGTGCGGATGCTTTCCGCCAATTGCTTGAGAAGTGTGAAGTAATGTTCACTAAGAAAGACCCGGTACTAGCAATAAATTTGAGAAGTGGTCGTACTTATGACGGGCCAAAACATAGTCCGGAGAGCACTAATGTCGAGCTTACTGATGTCTCGACTGAAACTGAAGCTGATGCAGAGGTAATAACTCGACCGAACACCCCATTTGCTCCGTCGAGTGAAATAGCTGAGAATAGTGCTCGATCGCCTACTCTACTTGGTCGATCGAGTGACGCTGCTAAAGAGGATTCTCGATCGAGTAACATACCCGTTCGATCGAAGAATATTGTTGAAGAAGCAGACCGATCGAGTGAACTTCAATCTCGATCAAGGGATACTGTTGCAGAGGGTTCTCGATCGAGTAATGATGTAGCTCGATCAAGAGGAGCTGGAGAAGGAAGTTCTCGATCGAGCATTACTGAGCCTCGATCGAGTAATAATCAGCGTACAAAAGCGCGTTCTGGTTTTGTACGAGATGGGGTACCCTCCCCTGCTGTGGGGGTGCCGAGAGCTGATAAAGGTAAAGAGAAAGAGAGGGACTCACTTCCGATAGTCAAAGTCCCCTACCCAGGTCGATTACGAGATACAAAGGCGGAGAGACAACTCAACAAGTTCATGGAAATGGTACGCAACATTCAGGTAACCGTTCCCTTTGTTGAGTTAATGACCCAAGTTCCGTCTTACGCAAAATTTATGAAAGATATTATTACGCGTAAGAAGGATCTTGGAGAGATTGCTACAGTCGCTTTCATGGAAGAGTCTAGTAGCCTGATTATGAGTAAATCTCCTCCCAAACTGAAAGACCCGGGTAGTTTCTCGATTTCCTGTGTCATAGGGAATGTTGTGATAGAAAGGGCGCTATGTGACCTTAGAGCTAGTGTCAGTGTCTTACCCTATTCTATTTTTGTTAAGCTTAATTTGGGTCACCTAAAAATGACCAACATCACCCTACAAATGGCTGACAGATCCGTTAGACGACCTTTAGGTATCTTAGAGGACGTGCCCGTCAAGGTGGGCAAGTTCCTCATTCCAGTGGACTTTATTGTTTTGGATATAGCTGAGGATACCCGTACCCAGATTATTTTGGGTAGACCATTTCTGTGTACATCTGGGGCCATTATAGACGTCAAACTTGGGCATTTGACTCTGGGAGTAGGGGATGATTTGATTACATTTAGCCTGCCCGAGACTTTGTCTAGACTGATAATAGAGGACACTTGCTATTCAGTAGATATTATCGATGAGTCTTCTTATGAGGTTTGGTCGGATTCCCTGGTAAGGGATCCGTTAGAGTCTCTGATGTTGTTAGCTGAGTGTGCAGATTCTTCAAATCACGAGGATGCATTAGGAGAATTGTTCGGGATCGCTACGGCTGAGATGGAGTTTTCGGCTGATGAGGAGCCGTCGGATGAGGTGGAGTTGACTAACGCCCAGCTGGAACAGGTAGAGAATTTGGCACATCCCTTGTGTTCAGTCGAGGTAAAAGTTCCAGAGCGTAAAGCTTTCCCCTCCCATCTTCATTATGCTTTTCTTGATAACACCGAACAGTTTCCCGTTATAGTAAGTGTTAAGCTTAAAGATGATCAGCTAACTGCTTTATTGAGTGTTCTTAAGAAAAACAGGAAAGCGATGGGCTATTCGTTGGATGACCTTAAGGGCATCAGCCCCGATGTCTGCATGCATAGGATTGAGCTCGAGGATGGTCACAAGCCTTGCAGACAGGGTCAGCGAAAGCTGAACCCGAAGATGGAGGAGGTTGTGACGGCTGAGGTTATGAAACTACTCGATGCAGGTATTATTTATTCAGTTGGGAGTTCTAAATGGGTAAGTCCTGTTCAAGTGGTACCCAAGAAAGGAGGTACTACGGTTGTGACTAATGAAAATAATGAATTAATACCTACTCGACTAGTGACAGGGTGGCGGATGTGTATAAACTATAGGCAATTAAATGCCGCCACCAAGAAAGATCATTTCCCCCTACCTTTCATTGACCAAATGATAGAGAGGTTAGCTTCTCATGAGTTTTTATGTTATCTGGATGGGTACTCAGAGTTCTTTCAGATCCCTATTCATCCGGATGATCAGGAAAAGACTACTTTCACTTGTCCTAAGGGTGTTTTTGCTTATCGCAGGATGCCTTTTGGTTTATGTAATGCCCCTGCTACCTTCCAAAGGTGCATGATGGGGATATTTTCTGAGTATATAGAGTCTATCATGGAAGTCTTCATGGACGACTTCAGTGTCTATGGGAATGATTTTGAGCATTGTTTAGCTAACCTTGATAAAGTTTTGCAGCGTTGTATCGAGGTTAATCTGGTGCTAAACTGGGAGAAGTGCCATTTCATGGTTAATGAGGGCGTAGTACTTGGGCACTTAGTCTCCAACAGGGGTATTGAGGTAGACAGAGCAAAGGTGTATAATTGATGGATTTTGTGTTGTTTTGCCGAAAATAAAGGCAATGAGCTTATTATGATGATTGGAAGAACGGGATACGTCTATCTATGGTCTTGATTAGGTTCTAGCTCGGCTATTTACCTTCACATTTCCATAATCTGTTTTGCCCTTTTCTTACCAATTAGCCTTACTTATCCATAATTTGCAAGTATTCGGCATGTGATAGTCCTTGAATGGCGGTATGCGTGTGTACGGTGACTGAATCTCTTATCATGTTAGTTAGCGATGCATGAACACTTGGTCGTAGCTAGGTGAGCGACTGTTTTCTTCTTCTCTGTTACGTATAATTATGCTTACCCTTTGCTTTGATGAGAGAAGAGCGACCCGTGAGAGTCCTACATTGAAGGTCTAGCAAGGTTGACGGTTCAGTTATTTTTCAAACATTCTATAGCTCGTTTGCACGTGACGTTGTTGCTTAGTCTTGACCATTGCATTAAATTGGTTTGAGTAGACTATCGAGAGGGGTACGATTTTATCTGTTCCATTAGTTGTTTGCATCCTATTTGCTTGAGGACAAGCAAGGGTTTGGTTTGGGGAAGTTTGATGCGTGCAATTTATATAGACCTTTTTGGCTTTTTTAGCACGCATTTCTATGCCTATTTTGTAGTATTCTGCTATAAATACCCCCGAATAGTCTACTTTGGTTTGTTTTGCATTAATGTGCAGATATGAACCGGAATGACGAGAAACCAGCCCAAATTGATCCTTTAAGCAAGCATTTGAGAATGAAAAGGAAATCAGCTGCTTCGGGAAGCGTGAAGATAGCTAAATGGGATGGAAAGACGAAACGAGTACGTTAAAGCCATCGATCGAGCACTACTGAGCCTCGATCGACCACTTTCCCTGACCCAAGATCTCGATCGAGTAGTGCTATTCTCGATCGAGCACAAGCGTATGGCGTACCTGTCGATCGACCAGTCATGGTTCTCGATCGACTACTTTCTGGAGCATTTCCCTCGATCGAACAACTAATTTGCTCGATCAAGGAGGTTTACACTGATGGGCCGCGCAAAATATAGAACTTTAGATATTTTTTCTTTCTTTATTAAATAGACGAGAAAACAGAGTTTTGGGGGCTCTCTCTTCGACTTCTCTTCTTTTGCTTCTCCTAGACCTAAGAAAACTGGATTGCTGTTACTCTCTTTATAACGAATCTGGATCGATTCTGCTCTACTACTCTTGTAATTTGGTATTATCGTTTCTTCTTAATTCTATTCAATTATGTTGACCTTTATTTTCATTATTGCTATTGTTGTTCCTTCACTTGCTATGCGTAGCTAATTCCATCGCTAGGATTTAGGGTAGCCATGGCATAGGAAGGGTGATATAATTCTGTACCCGTAATCCGTCTGTATGTTTCTGTTGCATTTAATATCTGTTAATTGTTTGAGTCGACGCACTCAATTGACTGACTCGAAACCCTCTTGACCTGGATCGAAAGATTAGGATAGGGGTAGTTCTGCAACGAGCATTAGGTTTATGCTAATCAGGGTGAAAGCTAAGTTAGTATTATCCTAGGGTGAATAGCGGACCGAAAGGACCTTTTCATTACTCACAGACCGAATTTAGGGCACTAAATTATGTTTAGTCCGGACTTAGAAGCCATGGTGAACCGACAATCCTAGTGTTTTCTCTCTCTCTGATTTCTCCTTCCTTTATTACTCTTTCTTTGAATCTCTAGTTTAGAAATCAAATCAACAACCCCCGAAACTGGTTACTCTAGACAAACTTAGTAAATTTTAGATTACCCATCTCCCTGTGGATACGATCCCGACTACCTCTACTACATTTTAGTTGAGACCAGTTGGTTTATCTTTTATATGGTTGCGACAGCCGTGTCAAACGACTCTTTGCCTTCACTTACTAACAAGCCGTGTTTAGGGGATCGACACTAGGATCCCGAACACACCCGAGACCGATTACGAACGCCTAGTGTTTGACAAACACTAGTGCTTGACGCTCTCGGTGCATTCTTGTCGAGTGTAGCCGAGACCCCGAGTATCGTGCTAGTGAGTGATCCTTCACTAGTTCGAAGACCCTTGTCGCTTGCATCTTGCCTTGGTTCGGGCAAGGGTGCGCGCCACGATCCGGCTAAAGTACCAGACCATGACATTTGGTATCAGAGCATGGTCTTCGGACGGGTTTCTGCATAGCCGCATTTGTTTATCGAGATCGAGAAAATGGGCAAAAGTATGGAAGAACGAGTGGGATTCTTAGAGGATTCATTCGACAATAGACTTTCAAAACTCGAGGGCATCGTGATATGGATGGCCGCGAGCCTCGAGAAGTTGCAGAAGACGGTCTGTGAACTCGAGACGAGGGTGGACGAGATGAATACCCGAATCGACGACGATCGGGAAGAGGAAATTGCTAACCTCCATCGAAAGATCAAGGAGCTAGAGAACACTTGCGCCACGCTCATGAAAGCGGTGGCCAATGACGGAAAATCATTGGGGACTCGAAAGGTGAAAGCACCACCACCTCGTACCTACGATGGGGCGAGGGATTCAAAAGCGGTCGACAACTTTCTCTTCGACATGGAGCAATACTTCCGAGTAAGTGGGCTCGACGAAGAAGCGGAAGTCATTACGGCAAGTATGTACTTGGTGGACGATGCCAAGATGTGGTGGAGGGCTAAACACAAGGAAATCGCTGCGGGCACGATTACGGTAGCATCGTGGACTGACTTCAAGAGGATCTTGAAGGATCACTTCTACCCCGAGAACACGGAGTTCGTTGCTCGGAAGAAGTTGAAGGAAATCAAGCACACCAAATCAATCCGGGACTAGGTGAGGGAATTTTCGGCATGCATGCTCGAGATTACCGATATGTCCGAGACGGACAGGACGTTCGAGTTCATAGACGGGTTGAAGAGGTGGGCTCAACAAGAGGTCATGAGGCAGAACCCCAAGACTCTGTCTTCGGCCATATGTATAAATTTGCCAGAGCTCTATGAGCGGTCACCGCCCGACAGAGTGTTTCCAACCGTCTGCCTATGTGATCGACTAGTATCCCATATGACTCTATGACACTTAAACTTGCCATCAATCGCATCACACTCCAGTTACTTCGAGACGTCACCTCATGTTAGCTACTAGGGGCGAATACTCTGTTAATCCAGTTCACTTTAATGGGGTTCAAAGTTGTCTCTACAACCCATCGGATTTTAACAAAGTATATAATGAGTTTTTAATAGAAACTCATTGACAAGTGTGACTATGATATTCAAGTAGTCAATACTCTATTACTACTTAATGTCTCATAATCTTAAGTGCTTTATAAACTTGTCTATTGCAATAATAGTTTAACTTGTGGACATACCCTGTGTCCGTGTGTTCAAACTTTTCAAATTGCAAATTTCTTCATGTTCATGTTATCTCTTCATAAGGTGAACCTGCCAAGATACATCTCTAGGCTCATACCTAGACTCATGCTTTTTATCCCAAAGGAGGCCAGTTATCCCATAACTTGTGATATAAGTCATGGTGGACAATCACCATATCTGTTGTAGTGTACACCACCTAATCACTATGTACCTTGCTTGTTGCTGTAGAATCTTGTAATGACGATGTAACACTCTTACATCTCATTATCCATTGGTCAAATAAAGACTAGCCAAGGATTATCATAAATCCTTATGAGTTTAGAAACTTTGGTTTATGTAACTTCTTAACACAAGTAAGCTTTCCACCAAACTCTTAGAATAGTCCATTTCTTCTCCTCGAGAACGTATGACGTTTCTTTGGGCTCCTAGCATGTAGCTTCATCCACGATATGTGGAATATGGCAGACATGATTATACTAATGGCGGAAACATTAGTGACCTCAATCATGTAAACAAATCTCATTAGGTTCGATGAATGGTCATGAATCCATCATGACAATTCCATCTTCATCATAGTGAACAACCTATATTTGTTGATAAAACAAGATGCCATTTGTATCTCAATCAAACATCCCATGTTTAATTAGATCAACATTATATCTATTAATCATCCAGAATTGAAAACTCAAATCTCAGTCATTCCCAATGAGTGATGAGTTTAGATTCTTTGTAGGATGATCTTACTCCCACTGATCTTCATGTCCATACATGACAGATTTGAACTCTTCATTCAATTCCATATGTTTAATTAAAAACATTTCATGAATTGATACAATCAATTCCTTCTTCATGAGTTGGAGTAAAACCATATATGTTAATGAACATATCCTTTTCAAATACACATTTGAAAAGAGGTTTTGATATCCAACCTTATCCAACCTATTCATTCTTACAATGAATTAAGGAAATGGTCATAGCGTAGTTAACAATTAACATAGCTCACACATTTGCGTGTCTTACTTACACAATGCACAATAAATCCATTTATTTGCTTAGGTTAAAAATTGGTTTCATAAGGCTCTTAACAAGTACTCGAATTTCAAATTGCTATGCATAATTAGATCATCATCTAATTTCAAGAACATCTTCTTGAGCCAATGTGCAAGTTATACTAATAGAACATCTTCTTTTGGTTTTCTCACGTGGTTTCCTTAGAACCTCTTCTCTTGGAAACGTATGAGCTTTAGATCTCATCTAAAAATTTTAAAAATTCACTTGGTTCGTTGCTCAATTGCCTCCCACTGATCTTATTAGAAACACACATGTCTTCTAAAGTGGTAGCATTGTGGGCAACAAACACACGCGAGTTTTATATGGCATTTGTATAATAGACTCTCTATTATATGTACTACCAGGTTCACCAAAACGTGGGAGTTCTACTTGCAGCTCATCAAATTCACATGTTTGATAGACATGTTATTATAGGTATAATCTGGTGCACCGTGCACCAGCCATTCCCATTCGTCGTTTGTTTATATATCCACTCCCACTCTATCCTTTAGAAACACACCTGTCTTCTAAAGCGATAGCATCGTGGGCAACAAACACACGCGAATGTTATATGGCATTTGTATGATAGACTTGATATCCTAGGTATAAACAGGTGGGCCAATCATTCAAGGCAACATGGAATTTGTTTGTGCTGTCTTGCAGCTCATCAAATTCATATGTCAAATAGACATACTATTAAAGGTATCTCCAGGTGGACCAATCGTTCAAGACGACGTGAACGTTTTGGATTACATATTCCCTAATGTCATTTTAAGAATTGATATTATTGTGATTTTAGTCACAAAGACATAAGAAGAATCTCATTCATAGCTTATGGACACATAATGATCCCATTATTATAATTGTCTTTTCAAATCAATTCAATTGATTTTTATGTTTCATAATGCAAGAGGTATATAGTGAAAACTTAGAACAACATTAAAATAAAACTCGTGGTCTTGGGTTGAAAGCCAAGCCACTATAATCCAAAATACAACAATTGTCTTAAGGAAACTAACATCCAAGTCGCACAAGGATGTTATGATAGTTCTAAAATCACAATACAACATTAATAATAAAGACAAAGCTAAAGAAAATGAAGCCAAACATCCATTGATCCAACACATTTGGGCGACTACCTCTAGCATCCCATAGACCATCTATGCTTGCTTCTCCTTGCCCTTATCCTTGCTAAGATGCCCTAATTATGATAATAAGAGCATTTATTACAACTTGTATCATAATACAAAAGTTGATTTATGAAGCATAAAAAGGGGAATAGTTATATACCTACTGGAAGAATCTTTCAAGCTTTGATGTCGCCAAGATACTTGGAACAATTCCTCTTCCAATGCCCATTGTCATTACAATAATGACGCTTGTCCCCAAAAGAGGTACCCTTGTTGGGCTTGGAGGAACTAGCTTCAGAAGCTTTTCCTTTCTTGGGAGCTATCTTCCTTCCCTTCCTAGCACCTTTCTTAAACTTCCTTTTGCTCTTTGTGTTAACATTGAGCACATCCTTTGTAGAGCAAACACGGCTTGCACAAGTAACTTGTGCAACTTTTCAAGAGATACATCCTTGTTTTGCATATTGAAATTCACCCGGAATTGCACATATGCTTTCACTTTGGATAAGGAGTGAAGAACTCGGTCAATAACAAGTTCTTTGGGAATATCCACATTTTGCATCCTTAGTGACTCAACGTGCTCAAACAACTTGAGCACATGGGGGCTAACCCTTTGCCCCTCTTTAAAGTTAATATCAAAGAAGGCGGATGCCGCTTCATATTGTAAGATCCTTGGAGTTTGTGAAAACATGGTCACAAGCTTGGTGTAGATCTCATAAGCCGTGCCAATCTTTATGGCACTTCTTTGTAGCTCGGCATCCACGCAAAGATCAATACATTCTTGATTGAGGCGGATTCCTTTTGGTAAGCCTCATATGCTTCCCTATTAGCGGCGCTAGTCCTACCAGTAGGAACTTCAGGAGAGGCCTCGGTAAGGTAACGAAGCTTGTCGTCACCTTGTGCGGCCAAGAGAAGTTGGGCTTCCCAATCGGCGAAATTTGACCAATTCTTTTCGAGTTTACATCGATCCATAAAGGATCGGAGCCAAGAAACGTTGTTGGGAGTGGTGGATGGAGTCGTCATATTGGTGAAATAACAAGATTAACTACAAAATGAAATTGAAGAAATTAAACACTCGTCGTTATAATACTTGTAGATGTTTTATACAAGTGCATTTATTAAGTGACCTCAACCCAACTTATATAAATGATTCCGAGATCCAAATTCATATTAACTTGGGTACAGTGAGCCGAGTCATCCCTAGCCAACATAATTCAGTGGATTAACTCTTTAATCGATTCTACACTAGAACTCTCGGTTGATAATATTACTCTAATGATTATCTTTGGCCCGGAACACGTGCAACTACGGTCAACACTCTTCCGTTGAGTCCAACCCAAATTTCGAAGTAATAACACTTATTACCCACTTACCCAATGTAACAAGGTTTGTATTACGGTGAGCCGGCTTAACTCCCTTGTGAAACTGGGATTCATGATTTCTACTATTTGGTACGACCAAGTTCTCAACTATTTCTTTAGCGTGAGGTCATGTCAATTTATTATCCATCACGTTTTAAGTGAACTAAAGCGGTGAACTCGATAATTATAATTGACACGGTCGATTTGGACTCGATAATTTAATGCATGGATACATAGTTATGGCGATTTGGCAACGCATGCAAACATATAACGGATTTTTCCCATAGTACCCCTGTGGTTTGTCATTTTGTCCATGGTACCCCTCTTTTTAAGAATGTGTCCATGGTACCCTTGAAATTCATTATTTGTGAAAATGGTACCCTTGTTGGGTTATGGGCGTTAAATTAAGACTAACGGAGTTAGATTAAGGCCAAGAATTTTTTTTGCTGGGAAAATTAGTTTTTTTAACAACTTTATTAAAAAACGATGCTTGTACCAAATACCCCTGAGGTTTGCAATATACCATTTTATCATTTAGCAGCTACTCATCGTCATCTCTGATGAATAATAACAAAGAAGAGGTCGATTTTTCTTACAATCAAAATGATGAAGATGAAGTAAGAAGGAATTTTATTGAATGTGAATGAATTAAGGAGAAACTTTGTTGAAGGTGAAATAAAAGAGTACTCAGGAACAGAACGACTATACCTCATCACATCGTCGAAATTGCTAAAGCCGATTTATTAATAAGATCATAATCCCTCTTTGGGTTTCTTTAAAAAAAGCGAGAAAAAAAACTTTGTAGTTTTTTAGGGTTTGATAAGGGAGTATAAAAGGGGATTAAGAAGTATAAGAGTCATTAGGAATAAGTTTTGTCATCCAATTGTAGACTACTAACGAAATTAGTAACGGCAGTGGCACACTAGGCACAAAAGATGAACCTCAAGGGTACCGTAGACACAATCTTAAAAAGAGGGGTACCATGGACAAACTGACAAACCACAAGGGTACCATGGGAAAAAACCGAACATATAAAGAAAAATGCAAGCATAAGCAATAAAATCCTAGTATGGCCTTTCCTAAAATAGAATATCTAATTAACTATTACATATTCGGAAACCAACTCCATTGGTCCCTTGAACTCCAATTCGGCACGCATCCCAAGAAAACTCCGTCTTGTCGGAACACCTTTCTGTATGGCACCGTCTTTGAAGCATCTTTGGTTTAATAAAATTACAATGCTTTTCTACTTTATACAATATAAAAAGAAAAACTAATAAAATAAATAAAAATAAAAGTGATACGAGTTCACACTAATTACAACCGAATCGGTATTCCCATACATTTCGGGCAATACCGATTAAAAACTAAGGCCATACTAAGTAAATTTACATAATTCAAAATTACATAAATAAAATATGACAATCATATGTAAATATACAGCATTATGATATGTATGAACATGCCAAATTTTAAGCCAAATCGCCTAATTGAGCTATTATCGTATATTAGGTTGCGGTTTTTACGGATTTACGTGATTTGAACTTCTTAGAATCACTAAGTATTACATAAATCTCATTTATATCCAAGTTAATCATCCTAACTCACTTAGGCTTCAAAAGTTTGTCTCCACCAAACTTTGAACATGATTCAACTTGATACATTCATTATTGCTCGGTAATTACTCGTATTAACGAAAATTAAAAGGTAAAACCCAATAAATCATTAAAAATTCGAAAAATTCAAATTTAAAATTTTGAACATTCTGGAAAATTCCCAAAATTCCAGATCTAAAATAAAATTTGTCTTTCACTAAAAATAATTTATTTCACAAATAAATTACTTAAAACATGTTTTTAAGCTCATAATAAATCCAAATTTATTGTAAAAACATGCAATAAATCAAAAAGAAAATTTTGAACATTCTAAAATAGATATTAGAACCTGAAAATGACAAAATTTTAGATCTAAGTCGAATTTTTATTCACATGATTTAATTAGGTTCTTATTATTAACTTTTATCAACATAAATTTAATAATCAAGAAAAACTCGAACTATTCAACATGCAAATTTGGATCTGATGTTCATATCACATATGATATCTATGGATAAAATTTCATGCATCATAAGATATAAAAATCTCAAAATTTACATACTCTCTGTAAATATTAATATGTGACATCATATTAAAATTTCATGACTTTAATCGTTCTAGAACTCAAGATACCCATTTTTCTCATAATATGACTATTTATCTCATAAAAATCATATCTCATGCAAAACAAATCTATTTTACACGAAATGTTTTATAAAATCTGTAAAAAAATATATATGAGAACATATCCAAAATTTATGATTTGTTTCGACTTTTAGCTATTTTTCGTTTTAAAATGTCATTTTAGTCATATAAAATACATTTTATACAAATAATTATCAAAATGAACAATAAAAATTCATAAATTTATTTTTACGGTCTAAAATCCATTTAAAATAGTAACTTTAACATGTAAATTAGTTTCGTGATTTATCTTCATAAAACACAAATTATAAGTTTTATTCGTTAATCAAATTAACTCGGAAAAACGATCCCGATCTTGCATGCAACAACCATGGAGCTCTGATACCACTTGTTGAAAATCATATTTCACATATCATATATGTTTGTTTGAAGTTTTAGTCATAAAAACTTAAGGATCTTATGCATGCAAATTAAAATACATAAGAATAGAGAAGAAAATTAATTCCTCACATTGTATTGGATGAAATTGGGCACAAATATAGGACACCTTCCTATATTTGTTCTTGAGCTTAAAATGATAGGATGAACTTCCAAATCCTAGTCTCCAAGTAATAAGACCTCCTCTTGATTGCACCAAGATGGACCCAAAATACTACTTAATATGAACTAGATATATGTAGTAGTACCTTAGCTTAAGTTATACTATTATTGTAGAAATTACTACACTAGTAATCAAAATGAATAATAGTAATATTGTGAGTTGTAGAGAGATTATGGAGGTTTTCAAAGGTTTGCATGCGTTTTCTTGTGTTGGAAAAATTGAGCAACTATTGCTCTTATATGGAGCAATTCTCACGGCACCCCAGACCCAAGTGGGGTGATTTTTTTTTTTTTTTTGCTCTTAAAATATTTACATGCAAATGCTTTTTATATAGGTAGAAGTAGGTAGTGTAAGCTTTGTAAGACTAGGCACATCATAATGTCTAGGCATCTTGCAAAGTTTATAATGACAAAAGTATCATGGAGTATAATATACTCCTTCTAACCGTCCAAAATGGTCCATTATGGGTCAATTTGATCTTATTATATTTGTCCCACAAATGCTTATAAGTCTCATGTTTAATTATCTTACATAATTAAATATTAATTTGATCAAACATCAAATGTGTGACAAATTAATAAACAATATACACTCAACTTATTGAGTAATATTTTACCATTATATCAACATATAATGGGTCTCATAATTGCTAGTTAGTTAAATTTACAACCTCTTGTAAATATAAATAACTAATTGCCTCTACCTCAAAATCTTTATGAAACCTCCACTAATTTAATGAAATAACATTAAATCATTAAATTAAATCTTATTTAATCCCATTAAAATAAGACGTAAACTTTATTAGTCAATTATCACATAATTGAATAATAGATCACAATTGACTCGAGTTCGAACCTTAAGTCCAATTGTTAATACTCACAATATAATTAAGAAATTAATTAATCTATATCGCATATAATTAATTAATTATCTATTTGGGCCGCATCCTTTAGGTGTGACCTTAAGGGATCAACTGATCACCACCGTTTTCACGCCAGTAACGTCAAACTCTAGTCAGCCAATCGTTACCGATTATGTGGATCAGTTGACTATATAATATGTCATGCATCCCTTGTATTCATTTAACGAGATTTAGTTAATTATGTGTTCACAAAATAATTATGTGATCGCACTATTGTTGAGAATACTCACTCCAACACATGAGGCAATAGAGGTGGATAGAACTCATTGGGGACTATGACATGGAAATTGTGTACTATGAAGGAAAGACCAATGTGGTGGCCGATGCCCTAAGCCGGAAATCGGTACATTCTTTATGCACCGCACTTTCAATGATGAGATTAAGGGAGGAGGTGCGAGATATGGGAATAAATGTGATTAGAAGCGGTGAGTCCATGAGTGACGCAACAATCGAACCCGAACTCTATGAAGAAAGTCGAGAGAAACAAGCTTTGGACCCCAAGATTTTAGAATGGAAATGAGCCTTGGAAAGGAATGAGCCTTCTAGGTTTGAAATGCATGCGGATGGGAGCCTTAGATTCAAGGGACGATGGTGTGTCCCAAGTGATGAGGAACTCAAAAGGAGGATCCTAAATGAGGCTCACAATACCCCGTACTCGGTATACCCCGGGGGCGACAAATTGTACAAGGACCTCAAGAAGACATTTTGGTGGATCGACATGAAAAGGAAAGTGGCGGAATTCGTGTCAAGATATCTAACTTGCCAAAGAGTGAAGGGGGAGCATAAGAGGCCCCAAGGGAAGATTCAATCATTGAAGTGCTGGAGTGGAAATGGGAGTCAATCTCAATGGACTTCATCGTCGGTCTACCTAGAACACAAAGGGGGAACAACATGATTTGGGTGATAGTAGATAGACTTACCAAATCGGCCCACTTCATACCAATGAAGGATACTTGGAACAAGGTGGAGCTTGCTAATGCCTATTGCAAGCATGTAATCAAGCTACATGGATTCCCAAAGAACATTGTGTCGGATCGGGCGCAAGAGGTTCATCTCAAAGTTTTGGCAAGAATTTCAAAATGCCTTGGGTACGCAATTGAAGATGAGCACGACTTTTCACCCGACAACGGATGGGCAAACGGAAAGAACGATCCAAACATTGGAGGATATGCTTAGGGCTTGCGTTTTGGAATTCGGTGGTTCTTGGGAAGACAAACCCCACTTGATCGGGTTATCTTACAACAATAGCTACCATGCTAGCATTGGCATGGCCCCCTTTGAAGCACTTTATGGGAGGAAATGTAGGAGTCCCGTGTGTTGGGACGATAGCACGGAAGCCGTAATTTTGGCCCCCCAAATGATCCATGACATGATAAAGAAATTACACATCATCCGTGGTGAGATGAGGGTGGCTCTAGACCGTCAAAAGAGCTATGCCGACCTCAAGAGAAGTGAAATATCCTTCAATGTGGGAGACAAGTTCCTCCTCAAGGTGTCCCCCATGAGGGGAGTCATGAGGTTCGGGAAGAGAGGCAAGTTAAGCCAAAAGTTCATCGGTCCCTATGAGATCCTAGCACGAATCGGGGAAGTGGCTTACCGTCTAGCACTTCCCCCGGCCTTGAAACGGGTTCACAACGTATTCCATGTATCACAATTGAAGACTTATGTGAGTGACGGAAATCATGTCATTGAACCCGAAAATATCGAACTAGATGAAGCCTTGACATATATAGAAACACCTACAAAGATCTTAGACCGCAAAGTGAGGAAGACAAGGAATGGAGAAACATTGTTGGTCAAGGTTCTATGGTCCAACCACCATGAGGAGGAGGCCACATGAGAGGTCGAAGAAGCCATACGGGAAAAATACCCATAACTTTTCGAAGAGGTATGACTCAAGTTACGAGGTCGTAACTTTGTTCTAGTGGGGTGGGGGGTTCTACGCAAGTACTAACTTAGCAACTTTCTCGTTTTGTTGTCACTATTAAGAGCCACGGCCCCATATCCTTATACCATGACACCTTTCGGAAGTCGAGTCTTAGTGACCTAGAGCGAACTTCGAGGACGAAGTTCATTTTTAAGGAGGGAAGACTGTAACAACCCGTGTTTCCGGACTTACTCGGTGGTCTACTCGCCGAGTGGAATACACTCGACCGACTAGAATCTTCCACTCGACCGAGTGGAAGAGTGCACTCACAACCAAAGTTCCTGCTCGACGTGCATTTCAGTCGACCGAGTAGAATTTCCACTCGATCGAGTGCTGGGTCGCTGTCAAGCTACGGACCGCGTGTGACTCTTGTCTCTTTCCCTTATGATTGTTGACTCCTTTTGACTTGCAAAAATCAGATTTCCTTCCTAAAATCACTCTCATTCTCAAACTCTATCCTCACGTACCATTTTATCACATTCAAAAACACATTCCTTGGGTTGTTAGGAAAGCTTAGCAAGATCTACTCGTAATTCATCTTCTTGATTCACCTTGGGTTGGTAAGTTCACTAATCATTCTCTTAATCTTTCATCTTTGAAACCCTAACCTTAGTATGTTGTCAAGTTAGAACCCTAGGGTTTTATGAAGTGACTTAAGAGAAACAAATTAATATATGTTGATGTAGTTTTTGTAGTAATGGTTGAATGGTTAATGTAATGTAGGAAGCTTCATAGAGGAGCACTTCTAGGACTAGCTTGAAGTCTTGAGAAGATTGTAAGGTAGGGATTCTCTCCCTACTAGCTTGCAGTGGCGTATTTGGGGAGGGGAAAGTGAGGGCAAGTGCCCTCACATGAACAAAAAATTTCAACTATATGTACTATTTTGCTCCCCTTGTATTCAATGTAATAGTAATAGTGTAGTGGCAAGTATAAGGGATTAATACCAACAAGCCAGGTTCAATTCCCACAAGTGACTCATTTTGCTTTTTGGTCTTTATTAGCTCTAAAATATGAGAAAATATAATGATTTTCATTTTTTTTTCATAGCTTATTTTTATCTATGTAAGATTTTATTTCTAATATTTTATAGAAATAATATAGTTTTTCGCGATATTTAATCATATGTATATATGTCAATAAAAGGGTATAAATACGTAATTAAGCGCGAAAAAATTTCAAAATTACGGCCGAAAAAAAATTGTGCCCTCCATACCAAAATTCCTGGATCCGCCCCTGCTAGCTTGGTGATATGAATGTTGTGTTAACTATGTTATTAATTAGTATTCACATCATTAGTTGCATTATAACATGATTAGGCTATAAAAAGGTTAAATGGAATTGTGATATGGATATTATGACATAAAGGGGATAAGATTATGATGTTAAATATGATGCATGTTGAAATGACAAGTTGGATGGTTTATTGTATGTCTATTCTTGTTGTAATATTTCTATTGTTGTGAACTTGGTTTATGAGGAGATGTGATGAGGGGATTGTTGTTGAGGAGACAGAAGGCGGTTGGGAGACCGTCTTCCGCTTGAGTCACCCTTTGGAGCTTCCCACTCCAAAGGGGATGTGCACATTTAGGGCTTGAGTATGGAGGGGCTTGTGTGGTGAGACACTACGCCTGGCAAGGGATCCGAGTAGCTCTCGGGCCCGGTACCACCGACGTGTTCGGGGTACCATGTGATTGGGATGTCGTGGACGTGTTCCTGGCATACAATGTTGGTGTTGGTGTTTGATAGGTTGATATTGCTTATTCTCAATTGCATACTCCATTGTCTCATTTCACATGTTAGATTAGTAGCATTCTTAATAGAGCATTTGTATTGTCAAGCTAACCTTATTTTAAATTAAATGCTTTGAACCATATGGTGATTTTCGACCATATGGTGAGCAGATTGACAGGTGCATGCATGTGTTAGCTTTGGGCTTGGGAGCGGTCCTCGCGTGTCGCCGTCTTTATAGCTTATCTTTTGAGTTAACTTTGAGTAGTCAAACCTAAACTATTGTACCTTTTATTCGAGGTGGTTTAGTTCACCTCCGACTTGTATTATGTATGACTCCACTTTCGTTATGTATGCGTGCAAGACTTAATTATGCTTTTAAATTATTTCTCATTATTACTCTTGTTCGCATTACAACCTTGGTTATCCAAGTGTGTGGCACTTCCAAGGATCGGGTTTGCCCAAAGGAAGGGATCCGACCCTTGGGGGTGTTACAGCTAGTTACATTCTTCCAATTTTTTAAAACAAATTCATCCACCTGCTGTAGTTTTGGCTTAGAGCCCAGAAAATTCCATATAAGAGTAGTATTCCAAAATCGGATTTCATCAATAACATCATCTTGTTCTACCTCAACAATTGTGGTATCAGCACTTTTGTCAGAGTAATGTAAACTTACTCCAGGGGTTGGCTTAACTACAGAACTCCATGTTTTCGTAAACCCTATCCCTAATGCATTAGTTGGGGGTGGGACAGTAGAGTTTGACGAGCTACCCACTATATTAGTCGTAGTTGTTTGTTTCAATTGTTCAGTAAGATTAAACAATTGACCAACTGTTGCATTAGTTCCCTTACCTGAGTTTTGAGCCTCCTGTTCATCCAATTCCTTGTCAGCCTCTGTGATTTTCTCAACAATCGGATCATTTGATTCCACCACCGATGTTGTTTGCGTTACCGCGGAATCCCCTACCTTTGCCATTACATCAGCTTCAATCGAATCCCCAGAATCCTCTACTTGTGTTGATGTCTCTCCTGATTTAGTGATTTTGGTTTGTTTAGGTCTACCTCTTGTTTTAGCCATGATCAAGCTGAAAAATTTAAAGAAAAATTAACTTGTTTTTGTGATTTTCAGAGTTTTCTTGGAGAAGAAGGATATTCTCTTTCCATGTCTAAAACTTTTGTTAAACTAACCATTACCTCAAACTTTATTTATTTTTGAGCATATGTGTATTTTTTTCTGAGCTTATTAAAGTTTATAAGTTAGATTTTATTTTTTTCCCCATCAAAAACTCAAATTTAACTAAGTTTGTATGTAATGTTTTTGAGTTTTATTGTAAATTTTTTGAGCTTAATATTTTAGTGAATGAACTCAGAAAATTTATTGTAAAACTCATTATTAGGATTATTTAATGAGAATACTCCAAACTATTTGAGTCCTTCTCAAATTACTCCAAACTCAATTTTAACTACCAATATGCCTAAGTTTTACCCATCCTTCTCTTTTATTAGAATGGGTGGAAGGGCTACCTATTAAACCGGTTTTCTTTGGCTTCTTTATGTTAACACCATTAATCTACTCTTTCTTCCCCAAAACACCAAAACTCCGTCGATCCTCTTTAAAACTTCATTTTTTTCAAATTTAAGTCTACTCTCTTTATAGAATCCAAATTAACATTAAAATTAATATGGGTAAATGAAGATTCACACATATGTGGAAATGCGAACTAATTGAAGAAGCAACGTCACCTTGATTTCTAATTTCTGTTTAATGTAAAAATCTATCTATTCACTAGTTGTTCTTTGCACCCCTACTCCCCAGAAATTGCAGGTCGAAATTGCAAAGCCCTAAAATAAAAAAATCACCAAAATCTCTAAATTAGGCAAACTAATTCTTACCCTAGAAGAAATTAGTGATGGGTCCACTAAAAAATTTTGTAATCTAAAATGTCTTACATCCACATGACAAATTAACCATGTATTCATCAAATCAGACGTTTTTGTAGACCAATATCTTGCTTAATTCTTCTGCTCATATACATGCTTCTGGATGCTCATTTTTATTGGTCATAATAATCAATTAAAAATATTTTGCTTGATTCTCTAGCCTTTGTTCACTCATTTTTATATTTTAGTTACTCTAAAAACCCATGAGACCCCCAATTTTTAACCCAATCCAATTCCTAGTGACTTTTTTTTTCTTATGGTGGTGGTGAATTGAGAAAGGATAGAATTGAAATAAGGAATTAGAGAGGGAAATGGAGAAAAATTAGTAAAGACTAATATTGATGGAGGATGATTCGGAGGAAGGAGAGATGAGAGAGACAAGTTGCAGATATTCGAGGTAAATGGAGTAAAATTGAGAATTTGACAGGAAGAAGATAAGTAATATATTATTTAAAAATAAAAGTAGGGCCTGCGCATAGAGTTAACAGACTGCTTCAGGTAAAAAAAAAAAAATAGGCAATTTTAGTAGAAGATGAGAGGGGTAAAAGTTGGGTATATTGGTAGTTAAAATGAAGGTTAGAGTATTTTGAGAAGCAGTCGTATAGTTTGGAGTATTTCTATTAAATAACCCTAATTTTTAAAATAAAACTATAAAACTGGTTGTAGTACATCGCATGTATAATCCATTTACTGATAATCTACTTACTGGTTGGCGAATGTAATTTCAAAACGATAATTAATTTCCGTTATTAAATAAATCCATAATATGTCAAGGTAGTGTAGATGACTTTATAGACAGAAGTCACGATCGATTAAAATGTGAAAATAACGAGCTAAGTCTCTCTTCAGACTCGTCTTTGTTGGAAATCATATTTCATTTCATACTCATATCACAGATGAGTGTTCAAATTTATACTCATAAATTTTAGATCTTATGCATGCAAAATTAAACATAAGAGGGAGTCGGATTCTTACAACCGACGAAAACGAATTATACTAACTTGGTCACCTTCCAATGTTAGTCTTCGTAAAATATTCTGATTTAGCTCCAATGCCCCGCTACTGATTTATAGTGAAATCGATGCCTAAAAGTTCGTATCAAGGAACCGATCTCAATACCCGTAATTATTTTGTTACTAGAAATAAATACGAGTTTACCTTATTATTTTTCTTACTAAAAATAATTACTACTACTAATGTTTATAATTTTAGTGAGGAATTTGTATTATTTCTCTAGAAAACAAATTAGAGAAGACTAGAGAGATAATG
>JAGPOY010000792.1:0-20358 GCA_018983105.1 Silene uniflora | reverse complement strand
TATGGATTTGACTACTTTTGTAATATGTTGTAATTGTTGGTCCATTCCATAATATTAATGCCATTCTTCATACTTAGTCCTTTTCCATGCTTGCTTGACTTCTCATTGTTGGGCTTGACTTTCCAATTAACATTTACATGTAAATTGATCCATCATTTTCCACTTAAATCCACTTAAGCTCTCCAAGCAAGTCCACACTTCATGCTCCACTTAGCCTTGCATTTCTAATGTAGCATTTTAGCTCAATTTGTTGTAGTATTTAGCACATTTGTGCTTATTTCCTACAAATCATGTCAATGATGCAAAAGAAGCTAGAAACACAAATATTAGCTCAAAACACTAAAGATAAGTGCATAAAACAATGCAAAACAAGAGCTAACATAGGGGTAAAAGTCTATATAAATTGAACTTATCAACTTTATCATGGAGAGGGCGGTGCATAGGGAGTGTACCGACTTCCGGCTTAAAGCGTCGGCCACGACATTAGTTTTCCCTTCATAGTACACAATCTCCATGTCGTAATCCCCAATAAGTTCTATCCACTTCCTTTGTCTCATGTTCAAATCGTTTTGGGTGTAGATGTACTTCAAGCTTTTGTGATCGAAGAATACTTTGAAAGTCGTCCCATAAAGGTAATGTCTCCAAATTTTCAAGGCAAAGACTACGACTCCCAATTCAAGATCATGAGTAGGGTAGTTTTCTTCGTGGGTTTTCAATTGCCTTGATGCATAAGCTATGACCTTCCCTTCTTGCATGAGGACACAACCATAACCAATCTTGGAGGCGTCGGTATATATCTCGTAGTTCTCGCCCCCTTTTGGTAGTGCTAGGATCGGTGCCGTTGTTAGACGTTCCTTCAAGGTTAAAAAAGCCGATTCGCAACGCTCGTCCCACTTAAATCGATTCTCCTTTCACATTAGAAGGGTCAACGACCTTGCTATTGTTGAGAAATCCTTAACAAACCGTCGATAGTACCCGGCTAATCCGAGAAAGCTTCTTATCTCCACTACGTTCTTCGTAGTAGCCCACCTAAAAGCCGCCTCAATCTTGGTGGGGTCGACGGAGACCCCTTCTTTGCTTATGATGTGTCCTAGAAATGCCACTTTCTCTAGCCAAAACTCACATTTGCTTAGTTTGGCATAGAGGCGGTGTTCTCTCAATGTTTGTAGCACAATCCTCAAGTGTTCCTCATGTTCTTCCTTGGTCTTGGAGTAGACCAAAATATCATCAATGAAAATTACCATGAACTTATCCAAGTAGGGGCTAAAGATACGGTTCATGAGGTCCATGAACACGGCCGGTGCGTTGGTCAAACCGAATGGCTTTACCATGAACTCGTAGTGTCCATATCTTGAACGAAAAGCGGTCTTAGGCACATCTCCTTCCTTGATTTTCACTTGGTGATACCCCGACCTTAGGTCAATTTTAGAGAAAAGTGCGGCCTCGCTCAATTGGTCAAAGAGATCGTCAATTCGTGGCAATGGGTATTTATTTTTGATAGTGACATTGTTTAACTCTCGGTAATCAATACATAGCCTTAAACTCCCATCCTTCTTCCTTACAAACAAAACCGGTGCTCCCCAAGGCGACACACTAGGTCGGATGTACCCTTTTTCAAACAACTCACTCAATTGGTTCTTTAATGCTCCCAACTCCTTAGGGCTCATCCGGTAGGGGGCCTTAGAGATTGGTCCCACTCCCGGTTTCAACTCAATCCCAAACTCTATCTCTCTCGGTGGAGGCAATCCCGGTAAGTCCTCCGGGAATACATCTTCGAATTCCCCCACAATGGGTATGTCCCGGGCTTGGGGTATCTCTACACTCGTGTCCCACACATGACACAAGATCATAGGACACCCTTTTCTTAGACACGATTTTAAGGTCATGACCGATATTATTTTAATTAGTTTTTGGTCTAATTACAATCCCCTTGTGCGACACTCTTTTCCCTTTGGGTCCCCTCAAGGCAATCTTCTTTTGGTGACAATCTATGTTAGCTTTATGTTTGCTTAACCAATCCATTCCCAATATTATCTCAAACCCCTCTAAAGCAAACTTAAAAAGGTTGACCGTAAAGTTGACTTCTTCTATAATAACCGGTACGTCCCTATATAGTTTGGAACATACAATGGATTCTCCCGATGGTAGTATGACATCGTCATTGGTTGTTTCACCCTCCCCCAATTCTAAGGTTGGCAAATGTTCTTTGGACACAAAAGAATGGGTTGCTCCCGAATCAAATAGTACAAAAGAGGCTTTAGAGTTAATAAGAAATGTACCCGAGACAACATGAGCATCCTCTATGGCAGTTATGAAGTTTAGCTCGGAGAATCGTTTCTCACCATTAAAATCAGTCACTAACCCAGATAAAAATCCAAAAAATAGTCTTGTTAACAGTAATCGAGCTTCTACTTCTAAATCCAAGGAGAAAGGTGGTAACTTTGAAGGTCCAGCTACTGAGGACGCACGAAGGACGGCATCTCTACGGGACCTTACTGGAATTCCTGTTCTGAACTTAAGTGGTGTGACTGAGCTTCAGCAAGATGAAGGTTGGTTTGTACGCAAAGATGGGAAGGATGTTCCTGTGTTGGAGCCTATTATGGAGGAAGAAGAAATGACAGGTATGCTTCAGTTTTCAGCTGCAGATATTAAGAAAGAGGTTGAGTTCTGGACTAACTTTGTATTTTGTTATATACTTGGTGCCAACCCTCCATGGGGGGTGGTAGAGGAGCATATCTATTAAATCTGGGGTCAGTTTGGGATTGATAGGGTTTCATTCCTTGACAATGGTGCTTTTATTGTTAGATTTCTTAAAATTGAAGGGAGGGATGCTCTGTTGAAATCTGGGTATTATTTGTTTGAGAACAAACCTCTAATAATCAAACCCTGGGTTGTTGACATGGAGTTGGTTAAAGCTAAGGTACAAACAGTTCCTGTATGGGTGAGATTGTCAGGGATTCCTTTGAAGTTTTGGGGGGATTGCCTGCCAGCAATTGCAGGTCTGGTTGGAAAATATATTAAGCGAGATAAGGATACACATAATAAAATTAGGTTGAGTTTTGCCCGTGTAATGGTAGAATTACAGATGGACCAGGAGTTACCTGACAATGTTAAATTTCTGGATGAGAATGGGAAGGTGGTATCTGTGGCTATTGATTATGAGTGGAGACCACGCTCTTGTACCAGTTGTAATGGAATAGGGCATGATAACACTCAGTGTAGGAGGAAAATGAGGAGTATACATGAGAAGGCAGAGCAGATGAAGCCAGTTCAGCAGAAAAAGGTTTGGAGGCCTGTTCAGAAACCTGCTCAACCTGTGGGGAGGCAGGAACTTGACTCTCCTCCTATTTTTACACCTGCTGCATTTCCACCTCTGTCAAATGCTAAGGTTACACCAACTGTGAAATCAACACCTGCAAAGCAGGTTATGAGAATGACTAGGCAGGATGGGCTTGTTGGAGTAAGGTTATCTGGTCAATTTGCAAGGTATTCATTTATGGATGCTTTGAGTTCCAATACTCCTCAAGTAGCGGTTGTGGAAAGTGGAAAGGATCCTCCTGACATTGTGCCTAATGCATAGTCTAGGTTTTTGGAATGTAAGGGGTCTAAATGACCTGAATAAACAGTAGGTGGTGAAGTGGTTTATGCACAATAATGGGGTTGGCTTGTTTGGTCTGCTTGAAACAAAGATCAAACCTAGTAGAATATAGAGTTCTCCAGCAGCAACTTCTTCGATCTTCGAATCCTCTCTTAGTTAGAGTTATGTTGCTCGGCTCACTTATCCCAATCTGACTTTTCTCACCAATGATAGATGTACTGTCATTGTCGTTGTAAAGTGAAGTCCCAGCAGATTCAGTCACAACTTCAATTACCTACAGGAATTAATGTAGTACAGGTTTTTGTTAGGGTGCAAACCCATGTCCCACATCGGTAGAATAAAGATGGAAGATCATCTTTATAAGTGTCAAGAGAATATATCAGTACGAGGCCTTTTGGGAAGGAGCCCAAGAGTAAATCCGTGAGGGCTTGGCCCATAGCGGACAATATCGTACTATTATGGAGAGTGG
The DNA here is from genome assembly GCA_018983105.1 of Silene uniflora. NCBI lineage: Eukaryota > Viridiplantae > Streptophyta > Magnoliopsida > Caryophyllales > Caryophyllaceae > Silene > Silene uniflora. Next base: position 16,291 of record JAGPOY010000792.1, on the reverse strand, counting down.
ACACAGATGCAGCAGAGGCCCAACGGAAGGATATCCACACTTCCGCATAACAAGTGGTACTATAGCCCAAGGTACTTGGGCCTAGACCCCATGACGTACAAATGGTGGAGAGCTTGGAGTGCAGGACATATAACATTCGGGAGTCATGGACGCATGGGCTCGATCTGGCAGACTGTTTGCAAAGCTCAAGTCCATGAGAGCTACGTTGGTAAGTATAGAGACAAGACTTGAAGGTGGCTTACACTGTAAAGGCGCAGAACTCCGACATTGGTCTTACAGTTGTGAGACGGCAGGCTATCCAAGAGAAGATCGTCAGCGACCCAGCGGGGTGGGTTGAGGCTTAGTGGAGGCAAAATAGGTTTCACGGTAGTTACCGTGAGACGGAAGAACTCCGACATTGGTCTCACAGTTGTGAGACGGCAGGTCACCCAAGAAAAGATCGTCAGCGACCCGACGGGGTGGGCTGAGGCTTAGTGGAGGCAAAATAGGTCTCACGGTAGTTACCGTGAGACGGGAGAACCCAGTCAGATGTAGAGGAGTTTGGTACGCAAGTGTAGCACACAGTCCCACGGAGGGACAGTAGACCCTTGGGAAGACACATGGCATGTCAGTTAAGGGGAAGTTAAGTCTTGGTGATGCTAAGGGTGTCTAGAAGAAAGTTGGAGCCGTAGTAGGGTGTGGGAAGTTGAAAGTTCTTCATGGAGCTCAAGGTACGAGTCAAGATGATGGTCCTTGGTTTGAGGGGAGGATTTGTTAGGGTTCAAACCCTTGTCCCACATCGGTAGAATAAAGATGGAAGATTATCTTTATAAGTGTTTAGAGAATATAATAGTATGAGGCCTTTTGAGAAGGAGCCCAAGAGTAAATCCGTGAGGGCTTGGCCCAAAGCGGACAATATCGTACTATTATGGAGAGTGGACACCGATGCAGCAGAAGCCCAACAGAAGGATATACACGCTTCCACAGAGGACCAACAACAAGATATCTACGCTTCCGCATAATAGTTTTTAAGTATATGATGACAATATGAAAATTAGTAAATAACTGATAAATTACTTTTATTGTGGTTAAACAAACCTCATCTTTCTTCAGGAGAGCGTAGTGTGCACACATCAATTCGGGATCATCAATAACTCGGGTTACTGTGTAGACTTTGTAGTTTTTGGCCAAATTGTAATTGGTAACGTTCAATTTGAAAAGAAATTGTTTTTTCAGGAGTTCGTCAAACTCTAGTGGAAATTCACCATCCTCATTGTTCTACAAAGCATCGGCGAAATAGGTAATAAGCACAATAGTATAGTAATTTTACAATAATTTATGTCAGTAAGTTGTAGATATGGTAATCCAACCTTGATCAGTGTCTCACGCAAGTCCGTTGCTGATTTTCCGATTAGTTGTGTCATGCCTCGAACGAACATCAAGAAGGAGGCTGAACCCGTTTCATCTTCAACATTGAAGACGACTTTGAATCTACATTATGTTATATCAGTAGGATAACTAATAAATTGGGTAATCGGTACGTAGAAAATATATATGAAACCAAACCTATAGTTTATGAAACTATACCAAAAGAGCTTTAAAAATGTAATAACCTGGTGCTGACATATTTGAGAGTTTTCTTGCATCTAGTACAATAGAAAGAACCATTCCCTTGTTTCTCAATCTTAGTCGAACATGTCTTACATGATGGGTAATGTCAATCATGTTGCGTCTCAACTTTTATAATCGTCTTAGCAACCGCACAAACACAAGGCTGCACATCGGATTTTATAATTGATATGTATATATATATATTATTGGTTGATTTTTTTTTTAAGTTTCAAATGTATATAATATCGGTTGAATTTATAAGTAAGAACGTTAAGATTCAGGATGCAATTAATTTAATGTTGTCTTTTACCTCTTTCATTTCCAGGAAATCAGCAATATATTTTCGGTCAGTCACCCGCGAGAAGTCCTCATTGATGGACAATGATCCACCAACTTCTAGCTCTTCTATAAGGTTTGCGTTGCTATCATCCAAATTTTCAAATCTGAAAGTAACATGAATGACCATCTTCTGTCAAATTTTTCCTTTTTTATATCCATCTAATAATATTTTGTCGATCTCAAACCTGAATTTAATCTTTCCAATGAAAGAGGAAATCAATACCTCGCTAAGAAAGATGTGACAGCATCACACTTGGCGTTCAAAAGCAACCGAGAAGTGTGAAATGAGTTCGAGACAAATGATAGCCCTACAATGAATAAGAGAATATACATAAACCGTATCACAATAACGTATTATAGTAATTTATAATAATGTGTATTGAAAGGATGTACCGTTTGAATATTTTATCTTGGCAAACTGTAGGATAACAACAACTCGTCCTGGGTGAGTTGTGACATAATTCTCGAGCATGTCCACATAATCACCCCATAGCAGGACTTGTAAGGTACATGCCCTGTATTATTAAAAAATAAAATTTTCAAACATAAACCTAATAGACTAAGTAGACTACAATTAAGTTTGATTGAAAATAAATTGATTTTTTGCATGTTATACAAGTACCTTTTATCTAGCAGTTTGATTGTCATTTTCTGAGTTGCTTTCCCTCCTAAGTCTTCAACAATTTTAATCTGGCTTTTAGCTTTCATAATGCCAATGATATTTGCAAATACATGTTGAATCTTGTTATTTTGGTAAATATGAAATAAAAATCGAAAGACTTTATTAAAAGTAGTAAACTATACCTAAGAATACACCTTCAGGCGGGCGTTGCTCTAAAATGTCTGTAAATGAAACCATTTCAAACCCATACTTTGGTATGTCAACCCCCGTACACTCTCTTATGGGTGTATTTTTGTGAAAAATTATTTTCCACTTGTTGGTACATGACCGGTGGTTATCTTTGTTTTCAGATACCATAAAATTTGAAATATTGTAGAGCTCGCCCTCGTGGATGAGAGGCCGGAAGACTCTTAACAGCCTATCACTGATAGAAGCTTGAATCTTGTCATTTTGAAGCAAATAATGTTGGAAATAAAAGGTATAATTAAATAGAGTATCCATGTATAATCAACTAATTTCACATATAAAAATATCAAATTACGACGAAGTATTTAGATTAGAGTACTAAAAAAGCTGAGTTACCTTCTCATCAAGCAATACCATCTCAATTCGGTTGGTTTCATCTTTATTAATCCATGACGGAACTGGATATGATCTTATAACTCGAACTTTGAGACGCCAAGTTTCTTTAGTGTTATTAAGATGAGATATGTAATTTAACTTTCGGAATTGAGATGCCATTGGGTATACAATAGTTTATAACTGTGTAGTGTGGATGGTCTGTGGGATGTATATATATTAGTAGTAGGCAGGTGTGAACATTCTCTTACATTAAGAAGTTGATTAGAATATATTTAAATAAGGTAGTATATGAGAATGATGTATATCTGACGTTATATTATTTTAAAAAATCTCGAAGAATATTTTCCCGGTTAAATTTTTGGTATAAATCTCTTTTGCTTGATAGTATATGCTGCACATGCATGTTTGTTTGGAAAATAAATTCTCGAAGGATATGACGTTATATTATTTTAAAAAATCTCGAAGAATATTTCCTGGAATTCTTTTTTAAATTAAAAAGTTGTTTGGAATATATTAAATAAGGTAATTAAGCTGAAAATAAGGTAATTAAAATGATTTTAAATAAGATAATTAAACTGATTAAGGAATATTCTTCTCGTGGCCCATTATGCATTCGGCCCACTTATAGTGTAATGCACTTTGTCGGGATATTTTCACAGATTGCTTAATCTGTTAGTACTATGGGGATGAGATGAATTTAGATGATTAAAGGTCTCGGGTCAGCAAACATACACTATCAATAAATCAATTGATTATCAATTATTTTTATTTCATTTACTCTCAAGTACTCAATTATGGAAATACACCTTTCCTTCTACCTCTTAAGTTACAGTAATTAGTTAATTAACCTGAAACACGATATTAGAAGACTAACTCGAAATGTGATATTAGAGACTAACTCGAAACACCATATTAAATTACACGAGACGGTCTTTGCGATCACTAATAAAGAAGATTAAATACAGGTCAAGATTACATACATTAGTCGCTAAACAGACAAATGTATATTGCACACGCATATATAATTCAATGTTAGTGTATACTACATACTGTGATATGTCGATTGTGGGTCTAATCTAAGTATGTTTAGAATAAAATTAGTAAAAGTAGGACAGTTGTTCCAACATACTTTACAGATAATTTGAGTCATTTAACTAGTGACTCTTTTTCTAGTCAAATATTTGTTTGGATTGTTCTTATCCTTCCACCTACCACCCAACCAAAAACTTAGGATCAAATGTAACAGTAAAGCAACATCCTAGGACGACGTCCAACGCGCCAATGGATTGGCATCTTCAACATACACTTACATACATGCTCCAAATTAAAGTTGAACTTAATTCTCCGACAATAATACTAAAAAGCTAAGGAAAGCAGTGTTCATTAAATTACAAGATCCTCCTGTTAGAGAATCATTGATAGCCATTTGTCAAAATTAGCTTTCTTACAACTTCATTGTCGACATAGTATTCTATGTATCAGGATTTTCATCAAGCTCTACAAAGTTACTATCATAATTGATACTCTAAATCAAGTGATGTTAGTCCAGTGCTAGCTGAGTTAAACCTTGAAACTTGCATAAATGCAGGAGTTGAGAGGTCCCAGGTTCGACTACTACCAGCTGGGGCGATGACCGCTTGGCCACTGCAGCCCCCAAAGGGGGTGGCTTACATGGTCCATGTGGGGGTGCGGGAATGCATGGGCCCGGGGGGATTCAACCCCCTCGTCACCAAGAAATAAAAAAATTAATACTCTACAAATATATTCGTTTTTAAGTCGCTTAATCTTAAAATGGATCAAATCATAAGAGGCAAGACAAAGAGAAAGTTCCTAAGAACAACCATGATTATTTTAGAATTCGTGTTGGTGCTCAGCTTCGCCCGACTTACCTAAATTTACCATTTGAAATTTATTTTGGGTTTTTATGAAAGATAGTTGCATTAACTTGTCTAATTCACACATTTATCATTTTAATACATTTTTTATGAAATTTTATATTGTAACATTATGATTTATGATAGGGTGTCGCACACCTATTCAAAAATACCCTAGAGTGCAACAAGTAAATGTAGTATATATAGGGGTGGAATTCCACAGAGAGCTAGGTAATTGCTATGTAATTGTTGTGGATATAATTTTATCTCGGTAGGTTTATCGATTGAGTTGGTTGGTTTGAAAGCAATGATAAAAGCAATAATAATAAAAAACATCTAGAGATTTCGGTTCAACATGTAAAAGATGTAAATGCATGAGATAAACATAAGATGTTATAGTAATGTTTAGTCGTTTAGGTCAATGACACCCGCCTCTCAACATTAGCATCATCAACCATAGAATGGTCCATTGATCTCTCGATTTAGTTCACTCTACCTACGCATGCGAATGTCCTTCTCAAGCCCCTCGTCTCTCGACTAAAGGAACGAGTTAACCCACTTAACCAATGTTTAAGGCCTTTAAACAAGATTAATATTAAAAAAAACAAGCATGTGAAGGAAACAACATAAACAACATTTTACATCTACTAATTACTCATTTTGCAAATACTTTGTCACATGTTTCCCCTAGTCCCTAAACTAGTAATCTACTCTAACATAATAGAATGAAATGAAACGTAAACAAATGAAATAAACAACATAATAAAATAGAAATGAAATACCTTGAAAGGAAATGGAAATGTAGAACAATGGAAATGAAGAACAAATACATGAATGGAAATAACTTGAATATAAATTGGAATTGTAATTGATAAAGGGAAATGTATATTGAAATGTAAATGATAACTAAACTAAACTAAACACTAAGACTAAACTAAGAGAGAATTATGTAAAGAGTGTGTAAAAAGAGGTGTAAAAGTGGTGCCTAGAAGTCCCGGATCAACTCCCTTTATATAGGAAATGAAGGGAGTAACGTAAATAACCAAAGGAATTGCACAAACCACGTAGAACTAGGCTGTCCCGATCGGGTTGGCATGGTCCCGATCGGGACCGTAGCATTTCAGCAACAGTTACTTAATTTCGTGATTAAATGCAAATGGGATCCAATGTCGATGTTTAATGCCTCGTTTAAGAATGCGATTAAGACCATTTGACCTAGCATTATCTCACTTTTGGCATCCAATACTTCTTAATAATATCATGGACTTGAAAATGGGCTTGACTTTAGTTGACTTTGATTTGCATTTGTTCATTAATCCAATCCTTTACTCATGCAAAGTTCATGCAAAACACAACATCTTGTCCAATTTCTACTCTTGACTTAGCCTTGTATTTCTAGTTGCTTATAGTTGTAGTATTTAGCTCATAAAGCTTATAATCCTACAAAATATGTTAGAATAGCAAAACAAACTAGAAACACACATGTTAGCTTAAAAACACTAAGATAAGTGCTAAAAGACATGTAAAATAGAGCTAATCATAGGGGGTTAAAGTATGTAAATTAAGCATTTATCAAACTCCCTCAAGCTAAGCCCTTGCTTGTCCTCAAGCAAGCAATCATCCCTTCCATGTAACCCCATATAGCTAACAAGCAATGACTGTCGTCCCAAACAACAAGGGCATAGGGAAAAGTTAAACATGGATGAGATTTACACGACGGCGTAGTATGGACAAGTTCAAGTAAACTTTTCGGCTCTTGCATGATCTTTTGACTTTTGGACTCTCGCGGTACTCATAACTCAATTGTATGTGAAAGGATATTTTGTGAATAAATACTCAACTATCCTCGACTTATAAACATGTGTCCGCAATCTAATATGGTAAACATTCAAATCATAAGCCAAAACAATCAATATGCAAGCAAAATATGAAGCTAAAGGTGTTAGAATAAGGCTTTTTTGTGATGGGTAATAAGGGGGAACATACGAATTATGGTTTTGAGAGGCTAGGTGATCAAGCTAGCAACGACCAAATGTAAAGATGCTCAATCCAACCCAAATAACCCAATTAGAAGTCAAAAACAATGTCAAGTGACTTCTTTACATTACAAAACATGAGTAAACTCTCCAAAATATTTTGATAAAAGTATGAGAGTTACTTGATCAACTTCTTCTTCTTTTGAGCAAACATTTCATTTCTTTTGAAAATTTTTCTCTTTCAAGCTCATTTTTCATTCTTTTTCATTTCTATTCTTCCTCATTTTTTCCTCTTTTCTTTGCTCCTTTTTTTTTTTCTTTTTTCTTTCTTTCTTGCTCTTACTTTCACAACACCCCGGAAAAATAACAATCCGGCAAATAATTCACAATGATATAAACTTTAAAATCATCCCAATTCGAGCTTCCCAAAACCAAAATATAGCTACTAGCTTGACAAAGGTAGGCAAGTTTATATGTAGTTAGGGTTAAATCATGTGAATATGGGCTAGAAAATGGGCAAAATTATCAATGTGAATGGCTTCAAAATGCAATGCAAACATGAAAATAATGCTTAAATGAAATGAATAGAGGACCATACTTGTGCGTTTTGATGTAACACACACCATAAGGAGACCTACCACTCACCAAAGAGAGACCAGATATGGATGCATCGGTTTTAAGGAGGCTCTACCTTACCATTTGTAGCTTGCCAAAAGTCTAGATCAAGCTTACTTAGTCCAAAATTTGTCATCCACCTACTATGTCAAGACATCCCCATGTATGCATAATCCCGTCAAAAATAGAATAGAGTAAAAGCTATCAAGCATAAAAGGGATAAACAAGAGGGCATTAGTAGGACAAGCAAAGAATTGAGCAAGAATTACACACAAAATTTCAAAAAACCTCTCATAATTTTACCTAAATGCAACTAACTATATGCAAATGCATTTCTCCCCCCAAGCTAAACATCACATTGTCCTCAATGTGTCAACATAAAGAGCAACATCAAAACCAAAACTATGGCTTATAACACATGGACAAGAGGTTATGTCTAATGGGTTATAAGAAATCTACACTAATATGCAAGGAAAGAACACACATTCTAAACTATCTAGCCTCCCCCAAGCTAGCATAGACATGGGGGATGAAAATGGAATGACTTGAGTGTGGTTGAGTGCAGTAGCGGATCTTGAGTAAAATGTTAAGGTGGGCCGAGAATCGAAATTGGTACTCCTATATATGAATTCGTAATATTAAAATAAAAATAGGATAAATGGTAGGTAGTAGGGGTCGAACCCTTGTCTACGCTGTAAATAGAGGACTACCAAACCACTACACCACTTAATGAATCATGCATATTATAGTCACGGAATTGTACATATTCTAAATTCTGGTGTGGGCCAGGCCCAGGCCCACGTACACTAAGATCCGCCGTTGGTTGAGTGTTTGAAAAGGAAGAAAAATAGAGAAGAAGGAAGGAGAATTATACCCGTCGAGTATTGTTCCTAATACTCGTGTACAAATAATGCAAAGTCCCTAGATCACCACGTTCCCGATCGGGAATAGGTCACCCCGATCGGGATTGACCGTCTCTTTGCGTTTTGACTTTGCTCTCCGTGTTTGATAATTAGCTTCCCAATGTTGACAATTGCGTCCCCGAACGGGGTTGTGACTTGGGAAAGCGTGCTATTATCAACTCGACCTTCTTCTTTTCTTCCAACACCTATAAACAAAACTCAAAACCATTAGCTAGTTTAAAATTTTATTACTACGTCTAAGGAAACATTAAAATGCGGAAGTTAAGATCAAAGCGTGAAAGAGCAAAGGCAAGGAAGGATAAATGATCTTATCGAATCGCTCATTAGAGATTTCGTAAAGAACCACCGTGTCACTCCACTCGTCAGCAAGAGATGGAGTATCGCCCTTAAGACTATGAAATAAATCGTTCGTGCACAAATTATCATCATAAACGGTCTCAAGTTGGGGGTACGAAAACTATAGGTGGCAGGACTTATCAAAAATGGGGGGTGGTTCATCCCACTTAATCTCTATGTGTGCATCACTAAGTCCTTCGTCAACCTCAAGAGGGTCAACTACATCCACCATGGATGGTGTCTCAACGGTTTCTAAGGTCTCCGGAATAACCTCATCCTCTTTACCACAATTGGGCTCAATATCGGTCATGGCAAGTGTGTCATTTACCTCCTCTACAAAATGGTCGATTGGGACAACAATGAGGGGTTTTTCAATAATAAAAGTCGGACCATCGTCATCGTCATCTAATAATTCGAGTTCATTAGGAGGAAAAGACTCACATTGGGAAGGTGGAGGAAAAATAGTAGGTTCACACCCACGTAGGAAGTAAGGAAGGGCGGATTGCGGAACAATAGACTCTCTTACCTTTGCTTTCTCTTGAAGAGATTGTGCCAATTGAGCTTTAAGCTCTTGTAATTGAGCCATAATCTCTTTGCGCTCCTCTTCTTCATGTCATATACGTTTTTGGCGTTCTTTCTCGAGTTGCCTATCCTTGTAAGCCATGAAATCCAAGAAAGGCCAAAGTTCCGGCCCGATTTTGTTGTAGAGACTCCCATCACTCATGGTTAGAGCCATTGCACGAGTTGCATTACTCATGCCATTAAGCACAAGGCAACTCATGGAAACATCATCATATCCAAGAGACCATCTACATGCGTAGCATCGGTCATAATAGACATAAAAAGGCTCATCGTGGAGTTGCGGGATGAATCTGTTATTCATTATGAAAAGCCGAGCTTTATTACCTACAAAAATAGGCACTAAAACTACAAAGAAACCGTGAGAAAATCTCAAGGAACAAGTGTTCCTCAAGACAAAAAGAAGACAAGATAAAATTCAACAACTAAATAGCAAACAAAACCGTGCTCCCCGGCAATGGCGCCAAAATTTGATAGGTTGCCGCATTCAAAGATACCCTAGAGTACAACAAGTAAATGTAGTATATATAGGGGTCGAATTCCACAGAGAGTTAGGTAGTGGCTATGTAATTGTTATGGATAGAATTTTATCTCGGTAGGTTTATCGATTGAGTTGGTTGGTTTGAAAGCAATGATAAAAGCAATAATAATAAAAAGCATCTAGAGATTTCGGTTCAACATGTAAAAGATGTAAATGCATGAGATAAACATGAGATGTTATAGTAATGTTTAGTCGTTTATGTCAATGGCACCCGCCTCTCGACATTAGCATCATCAACCATAGAATGGTCCATTGATCTCTCGATTTAGTTCACTCTACTACCTACGCATGCAAATGTCCTTCTCAAGCCCCTCGTCTCTCGACTAAAGGAACGAGTTAACCCACTTAACCAATGTTTAAGGCCTTTAAACAAGATTAATATTAAACATAACAAGCATGTGAAGGAAACAACATAAACAACATTTTACATCTACTAATTACTCATTTTGCAAATACTTTTGTCACATGTTTCCCCTAGTCCCTAGACTGGTAATCTACTCTAACATAATAGAATGAAATGAAACGTAAACAAATGAAATAAACATCATAATAAAATAGAAATGAAATACCTTGAAAGGAAATGGAAATGTAGAACAATGGAAATAAAGAACAAATACTTGAATGGAAATAACTTGAATATAAATTGGAATTGTAATTGATAAAGGGAAATGTATATTGAAATGTAAATGATAACTAAACTAAACTAAACTAAGACTAAACTAAGAGAGAATTACATGAGAGAATTATGTAAAGAGTGTGTAAAAAGAGGTGTAAAAGTGATGCCTAGATGTAACACCCTCATTTATCCAAGAGCCTTAACTAGGTGTTCCTAGATAAATGAAGCTGTTACCATCTCGGTTTCCCAAGGTAGCGAATAACAAAGGTAACAAACCAAAGTACTTTAAATTAAAACTTAGTGAATAAAGGTTCTTACAACTTAACCAAACTACATAAACCGAAATTACAATTAAATATATCTCGCAGCGGAATTAAAACAAAGTGAATAACATTATAAAACTAAGTGATCTAGACTTCTAGACAGTCTTGGCCAATTCCTCACGCATCCCCACAAGCTCCCAAGTCAGCTAACTTGATATCGTGCAAGTCTGCTCCCCATTATGGTTCATCACAGGTGTTCACGAATACACGGTCAACCTCGCGGTTGAGTAGGAATAATTCATATAACAATAATTAACAAACGATACTTAACAATATATATTAACAATATATATTCCATTCTCATACACATAGCACAACTCCCTTAACAACGTGCTCCATCTCATAACATAGCACACCCCCTTAACAACGTGCTCAATCTCATAACATGACACACCCCCTTAACAACGTGCTCATATCACCTTGGTACAATCCCCTTAACAACGTACCATCTTAACACTGTAATAGTACACCCCCTTAACAACGTACATATTACATCTCATCTCATAGTACAACCCCCTTAACAACGTACCACTATCAACAACTCCTGTCACAATTTCTCATTTACAACAACAATAATATATCATCTCAATCCAACAAATCAACATTAACAATAATAATAACAAGATACAATATCTTCCATTCAACAATATTAACAATATCAATAAACTATCCGTCTCAATTTGCCATCCATAATAACATAAACCAAACATATAATAAAGTTGAGTATGGATTTATCCCTACCTTTTCAGCAAATCCAATGAAAGCAATCCAAGTAAATAGAAATCCAATTAACAGCTTCTCACAACTCCGTCACCTAAACCAGTAATAATTACAATTACTAATCACACTAATTATATAATACTTAAACTAATTATAAACTAGTTAAATATTAACATAACTTGATAATGTAAACCCGTCTCATGGTAACCAACCAAAAGCCGACTTCCCAACCCCGTGTCAACTCCCAAATAAACCCGTTTCAAAAACCCGTCTAATAATAATCACCAACAATAATAAAATAATGCTTGAAAGTCATGTGTAAAGTGAACCCATACAAGACTCACGCCAATGGCATCCCCGCATACGCCCCATACGACCCCCTCTTTTAACAATCACACACGGCAACCACCACCACCACCGTGGCCACTACCATTCTATACCCAGACACCAGCATCCCAGACCGACACCAACACATCCACCATACACGGCTCCTAAAAACTGAACCCAAACAACCACAACAACACCAACAACTCGCAACTCGCAACCCGACAACCCAAAACAGCCGCCAACAACTACCCAAACCACCACTACTACCCACACAGAACCTCGCCACACCCAGCACCACCGACACAACCAGTCACGGCCAGCCACCATACCCTAGCTATCTCCCCTCCTCACGACACCTACAACCAACAATACTCACGACACAACAACTAAACACAACTCGTGTACCCACCGTACGCCACTAGAAGCCACTCAGAGCCACCCAAGTCCGACTCATCACCACCCACAACCTATCCCACCTGAGACAAGCCCCAAACACCCACAACCCGAGTCCATCTACATGGTTCCAAGAAGCAATCCCAACCACAACGACCCCCCAATCACCGTGAACAACCCCATCACCACGGCCACCACAACCACCAAACCCACCTCTGGTCACTACCGTTGACACCACTGTCCCACGGTTATTCCAAATATGGTCCCTTTTCCCCCATTGAGTCAATAACGAAGTCATACTATTCGTCTTAAGATGGTCTCACACAATTACCAACAAATCCCCTGTTTCCCCCTGTTTTCGCGACACCCCGGCAACCACCGTACCAAACAACAACTCCGACCACCCTAACGCCACCACCAGGACCGACCAACCCCCACGAACCCAACCAACCCAGTCTCGAGTCAAACAAGTCACGAGAAGAGGTATTAAATCAGGTTTCATCGTGTCAAACAACAACCATGCCTCAACTCGTAACTCCGGCCAACAATTATGAGATACATTTACTACTCATACTATTATTAATGTTAATTGTACTATTCTGTTACTATTGTTGTTACATTCACTATTCTCGCAGTTACTATTGTTGCTTTCACTACTCTCGCTGTTAATATTGTTACTTTGACTATACTCGTCGCTACTAAGGTTAAAAAAAATTACTCTGAAAATCATATTGACATCACAATTATCTAATCATTTTAGTTCAGGAAAGTCATGTAAATCTTTTATTTTCATCTTAGGCCAGGGGTTGTTTGGTTACTGTCTTAAATCATGGGAAGTAGAACTTCTCATGAATTGAGTAAGGGGGGCGTTTCGTAAACCGCAGATTGAAGTATTTTAGCATATTGAGAGTTGAGACCTTTTAGCATGTTTGACAAGTCAATATGTTGTCGGAAGTGTTTGGTAGACATCATATTGAAATAGTAGATTTGGGTACAATCTACTATTTTACACTATGTTGTTGCTCCTATTACCAGCATATTCAATCAGTAAATTAGAGGATATTTCAACTGACAATTTTATCCTTGAGAAAATATGTTATCATAGTTACAAATAATTAATCCATGTCTATATTAGTCATTTTACAAAAAATAAATAAACAATTTGTTAATCTGAAACTGCTGATTACCAAACATCTAATTAACAAATTCTACTAATTATATATTTTGGTCAAACTCGCTAATATAACCTACTTTCGTAACCCGCTTCTGCCAATATTAACCTGTTGTTTACCAAACATGGCCTAAATGTAATGTTATTTGATTGCCTATTTCATGAGAATTAGAACTTTCCAAGAAACTCTAATTCCTCTATAATGGAGGAAGTCGGTTATCAAGCTCCTCCTTAGTAAGTGCAACTTCCCACAATAACTCATTTCCCCATGACAAACAAACAACATTTTTGCAATTCACATGAGTTACCAACTTATATGAATTTAACTTCTTAGGAACATTATCTTCCCACGGTGAACCAAACAACTCTTTATTCTAAATTTTTAAATTATGATTGCACCCTTAGATTTGTCATTCAAAATTAATTACCTTCCTAATAAAATATAGTACGGAGTATATTATAAAAATTTTATATCTACAACTATAGTATAATGAAATTCTATATATTCATGTCATTCATTGAAGTTCCTTGGTTTCCGGTTTGTATATATAGTTCTAGTTAGTGTCCGATCCCACCCGAGTTGCCTATATACCGACCATTAAATTTTACGGAGTATTTTTTATGAAATAAGTCTACGTTAGACTTGGCTAACTCATACATTTACCATTTATAATAGAGTAAATTATAAATAGCTCTCTTATATAATCGACTTTTTTGAAATAACTCCCTTTTATAATTTTTTATCCAAATAACTCTCTTATAAAACTTGTTTTTCAACAAATCCATACCTCTTCACCGGAACTAATTTGATTTTTTATAATTTGATTGATTTACCCTTCTTATAAGGTAAGCCCTACATCGCTACTATGTTTTCATAACATGTGAGCAATTCCAAACCTCTCGCAAATCTAATACACTCAAATCATTCACTATGAACGAAGAAAAATCAAGCATAAGTTCGTCGTTTTGTCTTATTTTAAAGAACAACATAGTGAGTAAATGTGTAGAGTTATAATTCAACATCTTATATAAGTGAAAAATGAAGGGAAAAATGAATTTTTAGCAGGAAACATAAAAAAAATAAGTCTCACTCCGGTGAAGAGGCATTGATTTGTATAAAAACATGTTTTAAAAGAGAGTTATTTGAATAAAAAATTATAAAAGGGTGTTATTTCAAAAAAGTCGATTATATAATAGAGTTATTTATAATTTACTCTTTATAATATACTGCATTTTTTAATGACATATCTTGAAATTAAGACGAAATGTAAAATTTAGTAACTAATTATGAGACACATTCACTGCTCCCGTTGTTAATATTATTACTTTTACGATACATCCCTTGTTAATAATATTACTTTCGCTACTCATGGATTACTATTGTTTTTTTGTACTACCACCGCTATTTTTACGGTTAAATTCATTGCCATGTCAATTTTAAAATTTATATATTTAAATAAATAAAATATTTTCCGTAAATCGATTGATTAGATGATTGTTCATACTTTCTCTAGTTGTTACTATTGTTCATTTCACTACATTCCCGGTTTACTACGGTTACTTTTACTACTCCTACTGTCATTAATATTACTTTCACTACTCCCGCATTCATATTGTTAATTTCACTACTTCCGTTGCCGCTACTATTGCTTTCACTACTCTCATGACAATTATTATTACTTTTCGAGTCGTAATATTATGAAAACTATCAAAAGATATTTTCGAGTCACGAGTTTTAGTCAAACGCTTAAACTCTATCTTGAAAGATTAAACTCTAACCGTTTCCTTATTACGCAAACACGCCTAAACAAGAATCAACTTAGAACATGCGTAAGGGTATTGACGTCCCTTTGGAAGAAAGCTACCTTTCTTGCGCCTATTAGAAGTGTCGAGCCTGGGTGTAGAGACGGACAACATCCAAGTTCCTTCTCTCGAAACACTATAAGTACGACATTCGGGCCGTCACTAAAAAATACGCCGGGGATGATTTTCCTCCACTTCTCATCCATCTCCTTGCATTCTAGACCTCGTTCCTACATTCTAGACACTTCGTGTTTGGTCTTCTGATCATATAAATCACGATTCATACTCAGAAACTGTTGATCGTGCATAGACTTAACTAATTTCACGACTAAACTCATTATGTTCAATCCTTTTTTTTATTTTTTTTTTTAATTTTTTTTTTGCAATATCAATCCTTTTTTTTTTATTACAAAGGGTTTTCTTCTAACTTACATGGCGAATTCAAGCAACCATTTTCAATAAAACCCATTTTTCATCATCTCGTTATTTTCAATAATCCTACCTTTATTGTTTTATATTGCATATCTTGCTTCATTCATGCACATACCGTATTTGGTTCATATGATTTCTTACTCAGACACTCCAGTGCCTAAATTATCTTTTTAAACCAGACCAACACTTAGAAGCGACACAAGCACTTCTAGCGTCACTTTTTAATGGCACCCTGTTTGCGTGAAAACAAGCACAGTACCTTAAGGTACCACGGAGGTCGTAACTACCCTCCTACACTTTGTGATCCGCCCTTAAATTCAAGGGCTTGAGTCACGGTTGTAGATATGCAATCTAATTAGTGTTGAATTACCTCACGTAATTCAACACCTTTGATGTGAATGATTAAAATAACCAAGTAAAACACAAGAACTTCAAATGATACTTATATATCATGAAATGCCATCAACACAACACAAACCAAAGTCCTCACAAGTAATCCTTGTGGTCGATGCTAATCTAAATTACAAAC
>JAGPOY010000791.1:0-20599 GCA_018983105.1 Silene uniflora | reverse complement strand
CAACCTTCCAGGTCTAAATTCAACAATGAGGTTGTAAAGGTGAATATAGAAATCCTGTAAATCCACATTCAAGGCATCGAGATTTTTCCTCATCACTTTGAAAGCGACAATGCAGCATTCTATCCTTTCTGACACTGTCAATAGACTTTTTTCCGTATTTCTTGCTGAAGATCCGGACGCAAGAATGTTGAGGTGCTTCAGGAGATCAGCCATGAAGTCCAGGTCAATCAGATGAGCGAACATCCCTAGGCCCTTCAAGCATGGACTGAGTAATGGGTGAGATCCTCCGGGACCGCCTAATGACATCGCATTGACCTTGGGCCTAATTAGGAAAACAAAATAGAATTGATCAGTTAAACATAAACCATAAAATGTAAGGATTTGTTGAGTTGTCCTTACGTTATTGTCAGTAAGATAAGGAAAAATAATATTACTACCACCACTGATAGTACTAAGCCCAATCAAATTAAATGGAATTTGAGAGAAGGGAACTGAGAAGAACACGACGTCTTTCAGATATAAGAAACCAAACCTTCACCTGATCAGTAAATTCATATCAGCTAAAGGGTACGATTAGGCCTAATACCAGGTAAGGACTACGACAGCAAGACCAGATATAGAGACCTGACTCAACAATCACTTGGTCTCACACTGATGGAGCATTACATTGATGGTTTGATACTGAAAGCCCACTAAATAATTTACTCAAGCAAAATAGGAACTTCTATTTTGAAAAATCAGTATTTGAATTCCTTCTCTAAACCAAATCATAGAATAAGCTAAACAAAAATATGCGCCATAGTTTCTCTATTGAAGGCTATATGTTGCTACTATGTATTTGGGAGGATAAATAAAGAAGAGAAGGCTAACTCACATCGGAGCTACTGAATGCAGGGTATTCTTCAAGATACGGAAATACGTATTAAAGACAGCAGAAAGTGTCTGAGTTTGCATTCTTTTCTTTTCTGCTTCATCTTGGTCAAATGAAGCAGCTTTAAAATCAGCATTTACCTGTTAAAATTTCATCCGAGGTATAAGCGATAACATAGACAAATAAAAAACAATGCGACTAATTGTGAGACCAATCACCTCATCTCTTGTCCTTGACATCATTTCTTGTTTACTTTTCTTCTTATCACTGATTACAGGCTGAGCTTCCTCTTTATAATTCTTCCTTCCCTTCTGTTTTTTGTGTTTACCCTTTTCCTTTTCATCTGTCTTTTCAGACCTTTTAAGATCTTCATCAAATGACAAGGCCAAGAATACCTATAAGGCAGAAGAATAATCCAAGTCCGATTCACACGGTTAAAGTTAAATTAAATAAGCAGCACTGCTATTCCTGCTATAATTAAACAAGGAGCATGTACGCATAACAGAGTTATAAGAGGATAGAGTTGACGTGAAGACAAATACCTCAATAGAATCGGGCTGCAATTGACAGTCATGAATTTTCACAAGATCAGAAATCATCTGTACAGCTTCAACGGTTGCTTCTCCACCATGCTTTCCCTCACTTGCGAAAAGAGATTGAATAGTCGTAACACAGCGCTTCCTGTCGGCCAAATTATTTTAACACATTCATAAGTACACACCACCAAAAAAGACAACACAGAAACTAAAAAGTAAATATACGACTTAAAAAAA
Organism: Silene uniflora; assembly: GCA_018983105.1. Taxonomy (NCBI): domain Eukaryota; kingdom Viridiplantae; phylum Streptophyta; class Magnoliopsida; order Caryophyllales; family Caryophyllaceae; genus Silene; species Silene uniflora. The sequence goes on along the minus strand of JAGPOY010000791.1, from coordinate 18,955 downwards.
TGTGAAACACTAGGGACTAGGCAGTAGTATGAACTAGCAACGTAAAATGGAGGTGAGAGGGGAAATCCTCATCAACTGTACCATGCGATTTTGAATGAGAACATTATAGTTGAAGAGAGTAGATAAACATGTAAAAAGCAAGCTACCACCATATATTTCAACAAATTTCTACAAAAAACTCTGTATCAGTAACGATAAACACCACAAACACACCCTATCCACAATAGGCGGGGTAGTTGTTAAAAAAACAAAACAGCATAAACAACAAAAATTAGATGTTGAGCTCAACCCGGACCCGCCTCGCCCAATTTCATGGTTTCCCTAACACCATTGAGAATTGAAATTCGGAATTGAATTCAACGTGATCTCCAAAGTCCAAACAGGTTTAAGAAATCAGATTCGGAATTGAACCAGAATATTTTAATTTCTACTATTGAAATCGTGAAAATGAAATCAATTACTTGTTCCAAACACCACCTAAAAGAAAACGAGCACTAGTTGAAATGCCAGGAGAGAGAGAAGTTTACTAAAAGAAAAAATAAAATAAAAAAACATCTTCTGTCTTCACACTTTTCATAACCTCACCTGAATACGGGAATTTACCGATCAAATTCAGAAACTCTAAGTATATATGCTAATTGGTTGAGGTATTAAACTGAACTAGACATATATAAATCAGTGTAGCAACATAAAGATAGGATGCAATAGAAAACATAGAAGACAAAAATAGGGCAGAATAATTGTTGCAAAACAAACCTCACAACATCATCTGAGGAATTCAGATATTCTACAACAGGCTGCATCAAGTATTCACGGTAATTAAAATGAGGGTGAGCATCTAGCAAAGTGCAGAGACATCGAACAGCTACGCGATGGAACTCAGGAAGCTTCAGTAAGGAGATAAGCCTCTGGATGAACGCCTAACAATATATATGAATAAAAAATACTTTAGTAATGTAATTACCTAGAAGAAAACTTGAGCAAAGCTGGAAAATCCAAAACACCAAAAAGTCAAATACCAATAAACACTAAACAGGAGCGTATTAGCAATAGAAGGAAGCCAAACACACGCCAGGGATGGACAAAAATTGATTATTAATTCAGCAAATGAAATGCCACACAAAATTGAGTAGGTCAAACCAATTAGGAGTTTGATTACTTCTAGCACATCAGCGCATGGGTCATTCCCTATTTGCTTCCAATTTACGAACTCCTATAGGGTCTTTATTATAAACTAAAAACAACATTACCTAAGTGCCTCATAGGCTCCCGCAAACAGCGAGTTAAGAGAGTCGAATGTAAGCCACCCTACACAGGGGAGGCCGTTTCCAAAAGACCCAAAGTGCAAAAAGCATCAATAAGACAATAACTACATCAAATAGCTGCAACTTTATGACAATATTATGGTACCCAATATAACTTAGATGAACATATAATTACTAATAACCTATCCTTTTTATCCATTGAACAAACAATTACTAATAACATGCATCTTCATCAGTTAATTTTATGATGAACTGGGGTAGCAGAAAAAGCACCTTATAAGAGGACAGAAGTGTTGCTTCAAAAAATCGCAGCTTTTTCTGAAACTTAGTAAGTACCATCTGTTGCTCTTTCTCAGTCGGAAGCCTAATACGATAACTGCAAAAGCATGATCAATACACCAAGATGAGTCTAACAAAGTGATAAAAAGAGGTGTCAGGGAGCAAACTAATTCCACTAAGCAGATAAAAACAAGATAAGAACAAACGGAATTATGAAATGTGTACCCAGGAATTATGTCTCTAAAAACGATTAAGGTAGACAACAATGCTGCTTTAGAGATAACATTATCTTTGTCCCTGCAAAAGCCTATCAACTCTTTCAGAGACTTAATATTTGATTCAGGGTCCTCGAGCAATGCAGTTCCCAACTCCGCCATTCTTTGTTGTTTAATTTCTGCATTTTTTGCAGCTGTGATATCTTCTTTCACTTTTTCCTGCAAGCAACATGTAAATCAGACACTAAAAGTAAACAAGGAATAACGACTAATTCCATGTTTGCAAAAGTGATTAATTTCTTAGATAAAATACATTAATGGCTTAGAAGGGAATATTTCAGAGACGCAGAGAAAATTTTGCTGCTGAAAACAAGCTAAATTCAAAGATAAGCACATAATTCCCTTCAAGTCAAGCCGTTGATGTTATTGTTGTGCGGAAAGAAAGAGATTGAACCAAATGAACAAAATGCACTGGCCAAAATGTATACAAATACTACCTATGTCCCGGTCATTTGTTGTCCTTTTCTATATTAGGGTGTCTAGTCATTTGTTGTCCGTTCTATTTTAAGAATGAACTTGATGATCAATTTGATCATTCACACTTAATTTGTTCCACTTGTCATTTAGTGATTGGCACATTCCTCTTTCCTTGTTCTTTGTGCCAAAACTAAAGGACAACAATTGACCGGGACAAAGGGACTATAAACTATGAGGGGTTGTAAGAACTTGACATTCCGACCAATAGAGTAGAAGCTCATATTAATCACCCCGAAATTCTTAGTTAACAACACAGCGGATGCCAAACAATTAACAAAGACTGGTTTCAGATTTTGTTAGACTAACCAAAACTTGAGATTGAGAATTTTGAGAATTGATGGGCTGCTCGTTATCAGTATTAGCAGGTTGTTTAGCCTGCTTCTTTTCCTCTCGCTTCTTTTTCTTCATGTTTTCTCTCCTCTCAGCTTTATTTAATTTCATAATACCCGCATTCCCAACATCACCTTCTTCATCTCCGTCACTAGTTTCACCTCCTTGAACTTTCTTCGCGACTGCAAATAACCGAAGTCAACATCGCTATAACAACAAAAGCAAATTAGAAGAGCTCAAGGAAAACATATAGCGAGGCAGAAACCTGTCCTATAGACAAGTTGACCGTCGGGAGTCTTAACAGGGAGCGCATTAACACGATCAACTTGTAAACCCTTCCGTTCCTCCTCCTCCGCCCCAAGGATTTTCTTCCTTGACCGCCGCTCATACAACGCCTCCACGTCATCCTTATCGGCATTCGCAACCCGACTAACATGCCTAAACACACAAGGAAATCATAAAGAAAGCATATCGAAATCCGATATCAGTGAATTCAAGTAATCCTACACCGTAATAATACTTACTTGGTGATAGAATGAGTATCGATGCGAGAAACGAAAGTAGCATAAGACTTATTCTGAGATACAAAAGCAACATCTTCATCGGAGATATCGACATCTTCGTCGGCGACATCAGGAGGAAGCTGTGGCGGTAACACAATCTTGTTTTTCGATTTGGATGACTTTTGCCTTTCCTTCTTGCCGCCCATTTTTCTCTTCTTCTTCTTCAATCGATAAACCCTAAACCCTCCAACTATCTAAATTAATTTCCCAGGCTAAACCCTAACCCTCCAACTATCTAAATTATCCTTTTCTTTATTTCAAACCTAGACTCAGATCGATTCCGGGTTTTGATGGACCCAAATACGATCCATGCATATTGAATTTGAAAAACAGGACCCGTACCTGTTCTATTTAAGTCGATCTTCCGGGTCTGGGCCATTTCTTGAGCACATTGTCATCCCGAGACTATTGTTTAGAGTATGAGTTTTGACTTTTGACAAAATTAATGTAATACTGATTTTATTTTACGTAATTTATTTTCGCAGTACGTCTTTTACTCATTACGGTAGTTTTTAGACAAAATTTTCCATTTGATGCCCTTGGCTAGAAAAACTCACCAAACTAAATTCTCTCAAATTCCAACAACTAAACCTCTCAAAATCAACCAAATTTTTTTCATTCTAATCCTTAATTTGAATGTAAAACAAATATTTGACTATTTGAATGCAATTTATGGAACAATTTTTCCATATTTTTTGGTAATTATTGTGAGATTTGGGGGTTTATTAATTAGGGTTTTGGTTTAATTGTTGGCTGATGTTGATAAAGTGGACGGTATACGGGAGAACCAAGCACAAGACAAGCAAGAAGTAGAAGTATACTACGGAGTACTATGGACCTTTTCCGCCGTTCATACGCAGCAATAAAATTGATCTAAACAATAAATCTATTATATGCATCTTCGTAAATCTTAACTGAAATGAAGCAAATATAATTGAACATGTCATGGCAGAAAGTACAAATGCACAATACTCCGTAGAGGTTAGCAAAAGTAAATGGACTGTGAATCCTCTTTCACCATTGTTTGGTTCTTACGAGTAGTTTTTAATTAATGTAGTTCAATTGCACAATATTACTAGTATTTCGTAAACGACGTTATCCAAAGCAGTACAATAGGATGATGATTAGAGAGAAAAGATTAGAGAGAAGTTAGAGAAGGAAAATGGGAAGGAAAATGAGAGGGGTATAATTGTCAATAGTGTACTGTAATGAGTAATGTGTGCTGCGAAAATCAACCGAAATTGATATAGTTTTAAAAAATTGTATCACATTAAATGAAATCCGTATAATAAGAATTGTATACCATATCAGAAAATCGATGCGATATAGTAGTATTTTAATTATGCAGATTTTCATATGAGCGAAATGGTTCCTAATGCCTTGTGTTTTGTATCTCATCTAAATAAACCACTAGTCTTAGGTTGCATCATAGACTAATTTTCTCCATTTCAATTCTTTTTCCTCCTTTTCTAGTCTGCTAAGTCGTCTTGAGCTGAGTTTAAACTATAAGAATAAATTTATTTTTATTGTGCTTCTAATAGCTATGTAAAAGTGCTAATGACAGCGTAAACTATACGAAGTATTGTATATAAACCGGACCTAAATTCGTCCCTGATCACACGCCACATAAGCCACTTAAAGGTCACGTCAATTATAATTAATGCACCATAGGGTTACCATTTTTGTTTTCAGAGAGATGCAGGATTACCATGTGAGATCTGAAATTTGTTTCCTCATGAGTCCATTTGGACAGTTCAGTGTAAGGACAGTTACTCTAACAGATTTTGTAGTCTTCCGAAAGTCAAGAATGGAATCGTTAATAGAGCTGCCTTTAATATGGCAGGGGCTAACATGATTAATAGCCAGCCGGGATAGGAATGCCAAATTCAAAGTGAAGCTTGCTTATGAATGGTTTAGAGTACAACCTAGGTAGTACGAAAACTCCTCCTAACTAGCCGTACCGTGTTCGACACCATGTCCGACACTCGTTGGACACATGCCTAAACATGTTATAGTTTATACGAGGAATAAAATGTCAAAAGAGAGCGATTAAAAGATGGGTTTGGGTGAGAAATGACAATAGTTATAGTCATATGGTCAAATTTGACCTTCATTTATCTAACTTTAATATCAAATACATTACAAAACTAAAGTAAAACATTATTTTTAACCATAATATATACTTCATATATTTTATCAAATTCAAAAGGCGTGTCCCGTGTCCTAAATTTCATAGGATGCCATATCACGTGTCCGTGTCCGTTTTGGTGCTACCTAGAGTACAACAGCTCAGAAGCATTCATTCTCAAGCATTGATGAACAAACAAGGCTGTTGTACCAGATTATTGCCCTTCTAACAAGCCAGAAGAAATTAGCAACTGTTGATCTTATCTCACACAGAGAGCTGGCAGTAGTCAACTAATGCTGTTTGTGTAATGATAATGCAGAGTCTCACATTCACCTCTTTTTCCGGTGTAACAACTCTAGGACTGTATGGCAGGGTCATTTGCGCTGGATTAGGGATGGCAGTGGTATGATACTCGACCTGTCTTAAGCTTAAGACGGATATGTCATCCTAAAAATCCTAAATATACAATGCTATGCAGCATTCAGGTAGTCTGCATTGCATTATTTTTGAAGTGTTTCGAAAATACTCGTCTTTTAAATGTAATGCAAACAAGTTTCTACCGCTCATTAAAAAGAGAGAACTTCCTACTCATTACAAATTTGATTGAAACTAACCATCCCTCAATCCATGCCCAGTACAAAAATTTTTGCCTAATATTGCATGATCGACTTCAGATAGCCTCAACGTTAACAGCCATAGGCCCTTCCACCGAAAACACAAGCAGTAGCAAGATCCGGACTACTGAGCCTAGGCCGAAGACTACAAATGTTTATCTGTACAGAAAACTACAAAATAATATGACATTTTTGCATTAATTATACTGTAGTCATACAAAAAATTCAAGGTAGCATGAACATTTCGGGATATAGTTTCTTGAAGACGATTTCAACTGAAGAGAGATTGATGTCAAATCCATAAGTCTGACCTCCATATTGCACAAACAGGTAATCTTTGGAAGACAAAGGAGGCGGCATAACTTGTGCAAGATCTGGAAATACAGGGGGTGGAACAATATCTCTACCCTTGAAAGAATAATACACATCCGCCAGTAGAAGCCAAACCAGGTCCGGGTCCATAGTGGCTAGCCCTGAAAGGGCATCTATAGAAGCATCATGTAGTCCAACTACGCCACTGCATGCAACACCCACCACAAGACCACAAACTTTCTTGAGTGCAATGTCAAGAGCTGATGAACTCCTTTTGTCATGTGATAAATTAGCAATCATGTGGAGAACTCCCTTTTGGGTTTGCAGGTTAGACGACTCTGAGACAGGATCTTCAGATGTCCGAGAAGTGCTTCTGTATGGCAGCAGTAAAGGTGCTGCTTCATTGTTTCTGATGGATTTTCTTGTGAATGGTGATGTTGTTAGAAGCTTCCAGAAATGAGATCCGTCAGTATGAAAACGGCGAGTAAAGAAGTTTCCTCCACAGATTTTCACCACTTTGCTTACCACTTCTACACATCGCCGAACAGGCTACAAAGATTGAATATATCAGATCACAATATTACCCTATTACCTCAAGGGTTCCCACAAGTGGCGGGTTAATGTATGCAACTTTATCCTGTGTTAACTAAGATTGAAACTGAGATATTAATTATTGTGACGTAGCAGTGGGCGCAGATACCATCATTTTTATCTAAAATTTTGTCTATAAAGCCTTTCCACCTCAATATCTTTCTGACTATCTTAATGGTCGTTACAGAGAATAGAGAAATGAGAAGATTTGAATAGATTAAGAGAGTAAGTTTCCCATGAAAGGAATAATGACATACTACTCACCAGTGGAATCTTATTCCTGACACAAGCCACCAAATATGGCCATATTTGGTTCATAGCAGGAAGTAATCTATTTTCATCAGCTCCTTCTTCGGCAGCATCTAGAATGTCGTTAAGATTGTAGAATGAACACAAAGATGCAACTTCTATTATGGCTTCTTTTGTTTCTTTCTCGTGCGCAAATGCTTCCTCCACCTTTGCTAGAGTCATAATACCATGCTTTGGGGATGGCACAAGAAAAGGAAAGAAATTGACGACATTTCACACTAGATTGGACAAATATCACATACGAATCATTCAGCTACATCTACCAGTAGAGAATCTTGAAGGTAAGCATATAAACATCAATGCACTATATGAAGAAACACAGAAGCACACAAATATAATCGAGTAAATATGCTACTACTATGGCAGAACAAATGTCAAATACCCCCCAAAAAGAAGATATGATCAGGAATCCAAACAAAATAGTACGGAGTAATACTAATGATTAAATATCACAAGCAACAGATTCAACTTTTACAATGAACCAGCCATGTAAAAGCAGTACTACTGGGAAAAAAAAGGACAGAACATACCTCAATTATGTCCAACGCAATCAAGCAAATTGGCTCCTTCATGGAGGCAACCAAGGGAATCACAGCTGTCAAACAGGAAGCCGCAATAGATGCAACAATCCGTCGATACCTCTTATTGTCATTCAGCTGAAACAAAATGCTCTCCCACTCCTCCATGCTTACATCACCACAAAATCCATCATCTGCATGTGCACGATATGAAGTCATGAAATATGATAGTATAATTAAGAGATAAGTTTGATAAACTCCATCAGAGCACTGGCTAAAAGCCCATATTACAGATCACCAAACCTACCAAGCCTGCTAACACAAGAATCACTTAACTCTAACCAAGGGACTATTGGAAGAAGACACACAAAAGTAACAGGAAAACGAACAAGAATTAACTTTCGTAACAGCTCAACTAAATTACACAAACCCTCAATCTCTCTTCAGCACTGTTGTCTAATTCATAATCCCAATGGGGATACGTACTACAGTAATGTGACATAATTTTAAACAAACATCATGATATGAATTATGTAATTCAAATACAAGATACGCAAAATCAGCCCATGATTCTGGAGGGTGAGTGAGTTAGTTGACCCAACCGTCGAGAATAGAATTTCCAATACAAGAGGGAAACTAGAACAACAGTGGCCAGAGACAAGGAGGTGGTTTCCTGCATAACAAGCAAGGGGGGGAGAGAAGTTTAAGTACCTGATTCTCCAGAAATTATATCATCCCTTCCAAGTTTTAACTTAACATCAGAGGCTTTAGCATTGACAACAACTAAATAGGATTCTGATTGAGAAGGTAGTCCTTCAGCCTCATGCTTAGCTGCCTTAGCAATCTCTTCAACTGCCTACAAGTACGAATTTTAGAGTGAGACATTTTGATTTATAGCAGTCATTAATTAGATATCCAACAAATTAACAAGCACGCAACAGAAGTGAACAGGAAACAAGTCCTCACTAAACGTTGGAAATTGAATGTTACGACCAACTAACCACATACTCAAGTAAGTGGTTTGGTGAACTACAAGACTCGTACTCAAACATGGCCTTGCACAAAATAGACAAATGTAGGCAGCGACATACAGAAAGTTGTATCATTAATTAAAAATAGCATTCCAAACCAGATCACCATATACAAATTAGTACTACAATACTGAAAACATCATGATCAAAATATTGAAACAAACCCACGATTTGAATTAGCCAAATTTAATGTTAGGGGAAAAAAAGAATTAATGTTAGGTCAGAAAAAGAAGTTGTGTACTCGTAGTAATCAGGGGGAAAAAAGGTTAGGTAGTTTTGTGAGAAAATGAAGAAAGTAAGGTAGTTTTTTGCAAAATAAACCAAGTCAATGTCGTAAATTTGACTTTTTGGCCAAAAAATGGAAATATACGGTAGTATAAAACACAAAAAATAAATAAATTAAAGGATTAATTGATATGAATACTCTGAACTATGAGTGTGCTGCTCAAAATACTCTAAACTTTATTTTAACTACCAATAAAAACCAACTAATACCCTTCTTCGCTTTGAATAGAATTGCTTGTTTCGGTAACTTATTGTAGCAGGTCATTCTTTTTTTTGTACCAAATTTTTTCTCCTTTATGAGTCTAAATCTTCTTCTTTCTGAGTCTTCATCTTCTTTAATTTCTTTACCCCTTTTTTTCCTCCTCCTTTATTCTTCATCTTCTTCCTTTACAAATTATACCTCTCTCTTCCATTTTTTTCTTTGTTAAAGAGTAAGTATTCTATATATTTATCGAAAAACCGAAAATCGAACAATATAGAATTTAACTTGCCAGATTGGACCAACCGTACAAACAAATTGAGAAATAAACTTATCCAAAATACAACATCAAATCCACAACCAAATACATACTCCGTTTCTCTATCTATTCTCCTTAGTCCTTTCTCTCTTCATCTCTAAAAACGTTTCTGGAAGAAGTAGGCCAAGTAGCACATACTTTGTATTTGATTAATCATAAAATCTCTTTTATCAAACAATATTCATTTCGTACAACCAGAAAACGCAATCTATAACTCCTGAGAAGCCGAGCCAATATCGCGGTTGTGGATTTCCGGTGAGATGGACGATTTGCATACCATTGATGAGTCGATTTCCGGTGAGATAGACGATTGGCGGTTGTGACAATATGGGTTGGGTTAGGGTAGTAGAAAGTGGTGCAAGGTGGAGTTAAATCAAATAATATACAGTTGTGTGTGTTGGAGAAGAGAGTGAGCTCTGATTAGGTGTAGATTAAGAGAGAAATAAAAAGCGAGGGGTTAAAAGGAGGGTTAGAAATTTATTGACTTACTTAGTAGGTAGCCGGTCACATATTATAATAAAAGCAAAGGAGGGTATTAGTCGGTTATATTGGTAGTTAAAATAGAGTTTGGAGTATTTTGAGCAGGACATCCATAGTTCAGAGTATTCTTATCAATTAATCCTAAATTAAAAGTAATTGTTTTGCAAACACAAAAAAAAGGTAAACTTTTTTTTTTTCAAAATTTCATTTCATTCTCTTTCTCTAGTTTACCTCATTTTTTCTAGACTCCTTTTTATTCTTCCTACCTTATTTTCCCAAAATTTACATTCTATTCTTTATTCCATTAGCTTGCCTCTTCTTTCTCAATTTCATTTTCTCTATTTTAAACTTCTAATTTAGCTTATTTTTATATTGACTTTATATATCAACTTTATAGAACTATATTGCCTTATTTTAATTTCTCAATTTCGATTACTATTTTTTTCCTCTATTTTACCTCCTTTACCCCAGCTTTTGGCTCTTATTTTCTTAATCTCTACTTTAATTCACCTATTTATTCCACATACTCACCTCGTTTCTCCAATTGTATTTGTCTTCTTTTCCTCTCTATGCCCCATTTATAGTAGCAACTACCAAGGTCATTTTCACTTCTTTGTACAGTAAAGCAAATTCATATTATGACAAATTAAATTGGAGTAATATATATGATAAATTACTGATAATACCACTTTTATTTGGAAGTTAGTAAATGGAAAAAATAAAAATATTAATAAGATATTTTAGGGAGTAGAAATAAGGGAATTTGATATTACGGAGTTTTGCGGGGGTAAAAAAAGATGAAAATTAAACCGAGGGAAAATAAAATTGAATGAAAAGAGGTTTAGGTAGTTTGGGGTAAACGGAAAAAAAAATTCGATTGTTTCAAGACAAGAAAAATACCTAATCTTTTGCAAAACAAAGCAAGCTGATGATGAATCTTTAACATTTTTCGCCGGAGTAGTGTCTTTAATAGTTTTTGAGCAAAAACATAAATGTTAGAGAGTATAAGGGAAAAAGATAAAAATGTTGGGTAGTTTTTTTGATAAAAGTTTCTGACACCCTTGTATAAGCTAAACATATATTGATCGACTAAGATGATGAGATTACCATACAACTAGGGTAAAGCTTACCCTAGAGATTACCATAGAACTCTTCACTATAAATGATGAGATTACCATATAAGTATATAACCAGGATAAGGCTTGCATATATTTCTACCTCTTCACACCCAGGCCATAGGAATCACGCTACAAATTTATCGTCATGAACTGAGCAGGTGCATTATTTTCAGTGCAAAATAAGTAATGAACTGAAGAGGTGGTAACTAGTTATGGTTGCATATACCGCTCTTACATTTTTTTTTTTCAACAAACCATTATTAACTCAGACACCAGGCACATTGTATAAAATGCTGAGAAAATCAGGAAGGATAGGAAGCATATTGCAACAGGAGATATATGGCCTTGACGTCCTAAAGGATGTGAACGAGTAAAATTTGCAAACAGGCCAAACAAAGGTATGAAAATAAAAACCTTCAAGAATGGAATAGTCAACTCTGGGTGCTGATGCCTCCCAAGGATCTCCAGTTCCATGGACACACATCGCATCTACATAGATAGCTCAGAAGATGAGACACATAATAAAGAATGAAAATATGACATATATACACAGTTACACACTATATGAGAACAATGGTAGTTTAAATAAGAAACATCACATTTTGTAACTGTCAGCATAGTGAAGTGACACTAAACTGATTACAGTAACTATAAAGCAAAATACATTTAATCTGCAGAGTAGAAGCATACAGAAATGAGACAGCAGCCAAACTCAGAGCAAGAAACAGAATTTAAAAGTAACCCAATATCCACAAAAAAGACAGGAAAGTAAGAGTTGATCGACAATGAGAAATTCAAAATAAAATAAAAAGACCTGAAAAGGAAAAACAATATCTCCCAATCTCCCATACACTTGCACTACCTTCAGGTTTTCGCCATTCAATACTAACAGTTTTTGGAGAACAAATTACTTTTGTCACAAGTCACAACTTAAAGAAAAGAAACGGGTCTTTTCATGAACAACGTCCGTATCTTGGTACGAAATATTGTTTATATCCTGATCTAAGAATCCGTGGGTATTCTGGGTAGAAGGGTAATGGAATCCCATTAGTGTGAGGGGTAAGGAGATAGAGGGATTTGGGGGTAAGGGAAGGGCAAAGGGAATGATTGAAAGAGGCAAACAAACACTAACAAAGGGAATCATTAACTTTGACACCCTTTCCTGAATTCCCTCAACCAAACGCCCCCTTACTAGTATATCCTTTCACTACCACCAAAAAAGTAAAGTAAGAATGGTGATTTATACCGACAAATCTTACTTAAATGTAGAAATGTACAGAATTGAATGGAATATCTAAATAAGGAATATGTATAGAATTGATTGTATAAGAGGAAGTAACGAATGGATATAACCAAATTGGCAGAAAAAATCAAGACTGGGAAAAAAGTAAAGTTGGGTAATTTTGTGAAAAACAAAAATAAAAAAGGATTAGGTAGATTTTTTGGGGAAAAAAATTGAAGGAACCTTTTGGTAGAAGAAAAAAAACCGAGTCATCACTAAAATGTTGAATAAATTGGTTGAATGTTAACTTTGTTAGTGTTTGGCAAAAGAAAAGGTGGCAGAAAGCAAACAATAAACTTGATGAATATTGCCTCTAATAATTCAAAATTTGATCGGTCCGTCATAAATAATCCACATTTTCCCAATCCCAAGTTGCCAAGGTTTTGCACCTACTTCTAATGCCGTTAAGTTTCCGTGAAATAATTTGTACACAAATCGAAAAACATACATGAAAATTGATTTGGTTCAAAAAATAATTGTTAGACAAATTTTTAAATGTATTATAATTTAGAACCTATATTACAATTCTTTTTAGAATTACAAAAAACTTGGTTATAAAAATTTTCATAATTTCAAAACAAAAGTTCTTATTTTTGATTTTTTTTGCATGGTTTTTGAAAATATAGTATTAAAAAAATGTTTTCAGAATTTTGTTATAGTTTTATTTTAAAAAGTTGACTTTTCTTGACCAGAAGGTTAACGCCATATCACCTATGAGATTGGTGCAAAACTAGAATAATGTTGACAAAATTATTTTGGGAAGATTGAAACTTTGGTATTAAAAATGGCAGAAACTTGGGATTATTGAGAGCAATTTTTCCAATTAAGTAAAGGTAATGTGGCGGCAGAGTGACCTACATTTAAGTTAGTTTCTACCAAAACCCTTTGCCTATTCATTACCAAGAGAGACAATCCTACACACATTTTGAGGTCACTGTTTTTGTAGGATTGTGGTAGTGGTATAAACTTCTACAGGCTCTAAGTCAAAGGAAAACAAATATGACTTACAAGAGTCACACACATCATCAGGAATTAAGTAGGGACTGCGTCTTTTGAAAATAATTCAGAAAATACTGAACATTCTCCTTCGTCCTTGTCCATTTTTTGCCTCCACAATAAAGTCAGTTTTCAACAATCAAAACGCAATTTAGAGCCTAACAACTTCTAAGCAATCAAAACATACACCAAAAACTGACACCTACCGGTTCCTCCAGTAATGGCAATATCTTATGAGCAACTCCTACGAAAGAAAGCATCGCTGCGAGCACATTTGGAACCTGAGGATTCAGATCTAAATGACGCAGTTGATGACACAAGGAATCAATAACATAGTCAGCATTAGCCACAACTAGGTGTCCAACCTGCATATAGATTAGAGCAACAATGAGCAAACTGGAAAACGAGACGCGCGAGTATAAGGATCCATATTAGCTCTTACCGTTGGATACCCGGATGTTGCAGAGATCACACGCAACACAGCATCAGCAGCGTGTCTGACTTCAGAGTTTGAGCAGATCAAATTTTCAAGCAACAAATAGAGGGAGGAACAAAGGAACCCACTTGATACAAAATTTTTCCCAAGGCATATACTAAAGACTCCGATTCCATCAATCAGCACCTGTTGAACCATGAGATGTTCAGGATCTGTGAAATATTACAACCTCCATCCCAATTTTTTTGACCCCATTTGAATTTAGCGGTCAACCAATATCTACCATTAACTCCTCATGTTAGTGAAGTTGCAGTGTTCAACATTTCATGTGTAGTTTATCAATCCGACTAGTTTCATCCTGGCATTTTTAAAAGGTGGGACTATTTATGCTGCGAGAGTATCCGTCAAATCACGGTCATTTGACCACCTAATAAAAAGGGGACCACCAAATAAAAATGGGGGCAACGTGATGGGGACAGAGGGAGTAAGATGTAAGGATGCACGAAAAAAGTGGCAATTAGGATATCAAGCTAAGAAAAGCACCGTGCCTCGTGTAACATTGCAACATCACGGAAAAAGTGCATATTAATACTTTCAGTTTTCGTGCCCGATTGAACAAGTGGCGCAACTGGCACATCCCAAACTTCAGGAGACATGAACTCGTGTAAAATAATACCCACGCAATCAATGACATGCTGCCTTACGCACGGTGTTTGAGCAACATTCCAATATGATTTAGCAGGAAAGTGGTTTAAAGGAAACCCGTCACTGTTTTGTTTCCCTTCATCTTTCACTACAGACACAGTAAATATGTCTTTGACAACATCAATTGCTTGATCAGACATGCCAAACAGCATCTCATTGAGAATACAGGCGGCAGTGCTGGCCTGCCTTAACAATTGTCCTGATTGCGATCTTGTGTACCAAGATTCCCAGCTTTCTTTACTGGAGTCTTTCTTGCGGAAATCAGCAACCAATTTACGCAAAAATCCAAGAGGAATCTCAACAGTTTGCAACAATGTAACTTCACTCCTACAGTCTGTCATAAACAGATATAGGATCAGAAAAAAGAATGTTATACGTGCTCATGAACCTGATCAGAATATCAACATACAAACTGGTGAACATATAAAATAATAGTACCAGCAATTAATGATAGACCCACTAGTCTAAGAATTCCTGCAAGGACTCGGTATAGTTTGGAACTGCCAACATGGACAAACCATGGAGGCATGCGAGGAAGTTCATAATCATTGCATGGCTGCTTCATTTCTTTTATCAATGCATCCATACTAGACTCTTCTGACCTTTTGGCCCTGACAACAGAATGTTCACTGATTGAGTTCTTACTGCCATCCCTTAGTTCAGTAAGAGAATGCAAGTATCCAGTTGCAGAAGATGTTGACAAGACTAATTTCCCAAGAGAACCGGCAAACACAGACTCTTGACTCAAACATAGAGCAAATACATCGAACAATTTGGCTGCCTTAATCTGCATGAGCCACACATTTAAGATGATCAGTCCAGATGATTGACAAAAATCGACAATGTCTGCACAGAGGAGTATTATTTAGATTTCAGCGGAGTCATTGAGGGCTAAGAAAACATATTCATCCAGGAAAAAAGCAATGTCATGACTCATGACTAGCCACTTTTAAGCTATCAGATATTGTTACATGCAAGAAGCCAACAATATCACGATGGAGATCTAAATGCCATAAATCACACTGATTACATGCATGCCCAAAAGCGCCATTAAAGGATTGGCATATACTGCTACACCTCGCACATGGATCATTTGGATAGAATCGGGTCATCAATATTTTAGGTCAACTTGACAAATAAAATGACGAAGTTTCGAAGACTGTACATTTTCAGGCCGGGTCAAGTCTAGATCACTTCTACCCGCGGTCAATTGAATTTGGGATACATTTCATTTCAGGTCCTTGAAAGTTGCCTTACTCATCACTTTCACTAAAACATTTATATGTATTCCTCAGTGAGATCTCAATCCTTTAATCTCATTATCCTTCCACTTCTTGTCAGTTTCTTATAGTAATCATTCTTTCTATTTACTCTCTTATTTGATACACCTAGGGCATGCAGGGCATCAAAAGAGAAGAATATTCAGTAAAGCAACAAAAAGTAGGTGGTGAGTGTGGATGCATCATGCATGAAAAGAGGGAAGTGAATGACAATGATGTACAAAACATAGATGGCCCCTTCACCACATATTGAGAGAACAACTTTCTGTTCTACTACGGAGTGAACTGGAAAAGCCCATACAACTACACAATGAGCTCGAAAATTGAACCACCAAAACTTAAGATAAATTCTATTCAAAAACTTAGAATTCCTAAATTAGCTTAACATAAAATTTCAGAGAGAACTGTGTTACTCCAACTCTCTGACACAGTGTCGGATACGGCTATTTTTTTAAAAAAATTTCTAATTTGTTGTGGTCAAAATCGAAGTGTCGTGTCGTGTCAGACACGTGACACGGCAGCTTAGGGGAATAACATTGGAGAGAACACAATATGTTTTTGTCAATGTGCTACCCAATCTCAAGAATTGAGTTTAAATGGGAAAAGAGAAGGGAAATAGAGCTTACGGAGTGACCCCTACATATCTAATAAACCAGAAAACTAGTTATTTTGACACACATTTTGACAGGAACTGGCACATGTGCAGGTCATGTGCTTTGGCAAGAAATAAGCCAAAAACAAGGCTTGGAACTAGGTACGAACTCTTCATTTTAGCACACACTTAGATTTCCCAAGGGTTGGGATGATGAAAGCAGCTTGAAAAAACCTGCTCATCTGATAAAATAGCTTCACACAAAAAGCCAATATTCTCACAAAAAAAAACATACAGGAAAGCACAGAAGGTGATCCACGATAAGTTGAGGTCCAGAATAATAGATCACTGCAAGCATCTGCTGAGCAGAAGCCAAAGCCACAGATTCCTCGCTTCCAAGCACCACCTTTGGCAGCCTCTCAAGTAGCCTGATTTTAATAGGCAGTGGCAGAAATTAGATGAAATAAGACTTTTGACAAGGTTAAAATCATGTTTCCTCTAAGAGCAGACCTGTTGAACAGTTCAGCTATATCATCCTGAACAGTAAGTTTCCCAGGTGATGCGAACAAGCATCCAAGAAAATCTTGTGCAGCCGTACACACTTCTCTAGAATCATCACAAACCAATGTACACAAGCATTCCTACAAATAATACAAGAAGCAAAACAGAATGAGTAAAAGGTCCAGGTATTAAAGCAGAAATGTAATGAGCTGACGATATTGCACCAAATGTCATGGTATTAAGTCTTGGTTGGATAATTGATCCTGGAATTGGAAATCTTAGCCTGGTTTTGGTGGTTTCACAATAAATACAGTCAACGTAAACTTTCATAACTCGATTGCAATGTGGTGTGGCAGGCAAGGCTGATATTTAATACCATGCCAAAGGTCTTTTAACAATATGAAAGATAGAGAGAGCCAGGGCTCTTACCAAAAGCATCAATCTGCTCCCATTCAAAACGTTATTGCAATTTGACAATAACCCTTGTATGGATGATAGAAGTCCACGTCTTACTCTTTTTGATGGATGCGTGCATAGCTGGCAAGAATATCAAAAGGCAAATCAATTAAGCAAAATATATACGAAAATTTAGAGCAAGGCACGGAAAGGTCATCATGGACAAAAGTCAACTTCTTTGGAGATACCATTCACTCCGTAGAAAAATTGTATTAGCTCATGAGAGACGATCCTGATTTTTAAGTGTGGTAAAATATAAACAAATGAACCATTCTATTGGCATACATGCGGAAATGTGTTGCTCAACAATTTGTCAACATTGTTGGTAGCTTTTTCAATCCATTCTGGTGTACGCTTCACGTATAAAGGACCTACTCCACCACCAGCTTTGAGAAGTTGCTTAGGACTTAGCTCTTGCTTTGAGATAACATCGATTCCACTTGAATCGCCAGAAGTGTGAATAGGATTCTGAGCTATATCATGTAGGTGCCGTAGCTTTTCTAGGTATGATTGTGAAGATCCAAACTCGTGTGAGTTCAAATCAAGCAGCTCGTTGGACAATGCATCAGCATCATCCTGAAGGACAATCATGAGAAATTCGGCCAAGCCACTAATAGCATGTTCAGTAGCTTCTGTGCTTCCAGCAGCCCCACTAATCATGGACTTGGAGACGTGCAAAACCTTGGCCAATTGGCTGACAACCCCAGGTAGAAAGAAAGCCAAGGCATCAGGAATACCAACCTATCAGAGACGGAAAACTTTTGTCAATATACCAGAAAAAGGTTTTGCCAACGCCATCTAAAAGGAGCACGAAAAAAATGGTAGAAATATGTTTTCTGTGAATGGCTAGATAGAGACAGAATAAAAAAAGCTCAACAGCCACCCTTTTATGTTCATCAGACAGGTCCCAAGATAATTTGAGGTTTACCTTTGCTACAAGCACTCGTACTGTTATAAGAGCTTCCACTCGGAGCTTTGCACTACCCCTAAGACCCCGTCCGACCTCAGCATCTGCAATCTTTGCACAAGGGAAGTATATTACTAAGTGCAGCTCAGTTAGCATAAATTTCGTAAACTGTGTATAAAGTATGACCGGCTTCATGTAAAACATTTATGGGACAGAGGAGTTGACCATACATTGAGAAGGAGAGACAGCCAGTGACCAACAGCAGCTGACGCACTTTGTGATTGAAGAAATACAATTAAGCACTCGGGTGGTTGACAATGATTCGTCGAGTGTTGAGCAGTCAAGCCATTCGAGTCTGTTGTATCTAAAAGTGAGGGTTTGGCTAAACTGTGTTTACAAGAGCAAGAAGTCTCTGAACACGGACTTAGATTCAGAAGCAATATCCTAAAGCACTTAACCACTCCTCCACGAAACTCTTCGGAAGCCTCGGTTGCAGATAACATAGCACCATACGTTAATTTCTTTATCAACACAGTCAACTGGAAAAAATAGACTCAAACATCAGGTCAAAATGTCGAACACATGATCAATTGGCAGAAGAACGGGTTGAAATGAAAAAAATAGACTCAAACAACATGTCAAAATGTCGAACACATGATCAATTGGCAGAAGAACGGATTGAAATGGAAAAATAGACTCAAACAACA
>JAGPOY010000790.1:0-20614 GCA_018983105.1 Silene uniflora | reverse complement strand
AAGAAGGTTTGACTCAAAAAAAAAAAAAAAAACAACAAAAGAAGGTATATATGAACATCTAGCTAACTGATACGTGCATAATATATAGACTTTTACAGTCCCTTTTGGCACGTATTTCTGTGATTTTAAGTGGTTTTATATCGCTTTATACCCCGAATAGACTACTTTGTGTTTGTATTGCTATTTTGCAGATATAAGCTGGATTGTAGCCGGAACCAAGCTTTTCTAGCCTAAAAGTTGCATTTTAGAAGATGGAAGCACAAAAGACGATTACTCGAGCATGGAACCTGCCGTCGACCAAATGTAGACCCAAGTCGACGAAGACCAAGTAGACTGGACGAGCAGAAAAGCCTCGATCGAGCTGTCATGTGCTTGATCGAGAGGACTTGAAAAGTAGAAGATCTCGATCGAACTATCCCGTGTTCGATCGAGGAAGCTGCAAGGAGAAGGTCTCGAACGAGAAGCCTCACTCTTCGATTGAGACAGATGCTGAAGATTTGTTCCTCGATCGAGAGCCTTAAGTGCTCGATCGAGAGGTTTTTAGGGTTAGCTACGTTAGGAAAGGCCGTAAGTTAATAATATTTTGTACGTGTTTACTATAAAAGCACATAAGGTCGACAGACCTAAGGGGGCTCTTTCTTTGATCCCTGGATCATACGATACTTTTTGATCTCTAATAATCAGACTTTTTTTTCTTCCTTCCCTTCTCTTTTCCTTTTACGGTTTACGTTCAATTTGGAAGCTGGAACCCTACGTTCTCTACGCCAGATCACACGAGACCGTATTACTCTTTCCCTTAGTTTAATTTTCTCGTATTATGTTGTTGTTTAGCATGTTTACTTTAATTGCTTTCATTAGTAGTTATAGTATGTGTAGCTAAATCTAGTGTCTGCGAGGATGAGGGAAGTTGTGTTGTTGCATGCTAGGGTATAACTTGTTAGGGCAGTTTCGCGGTAGGAATTGTAGTTAAATAATATAATTGTTGTTTTGGTTGAATGAGTGCATGCATGAGACCGTTCGCATAGTTAACCCCCGACCTAGATCGAAAGATTGGAAGGGTAAGACTTGTTTAATTGCAATAAACGATTTCTTATGAGGATGAAAGTTAAGTAAGATTGACTTTAGGACGACTTAAGACCGAAAGGTATAGTCGGGTTTAAGGACCGAAAGGTGACAACCCAATCCTTCCTACCAACGAACTGACCAACCTAGTAAACCCTAAATTGTTGATGACACGGTGGACCGAACCCCTTGCATGCTCCCTCTCCTTCTGATTTATATTAGTCTTGTTACCTTTTAATTCCTCTTTCTTTTAATCTTTAGTATTTAGTTAAACATATCAAACCCCCAGTTTTTGTGACTGACAGAGAAAATACATAGATAGAAATAACCTCCTTGTGGGATCGACCCTATTTACCACTAGCTTCTATTAGTAGTTTTAAGTTTATTTTTGGTACTGAAACGACGGTATCACTAACCAATCGATATAAGTAAAATATTAATAGCGGGAGTAATGATTTTGTCTCATAATTTATTTCATCGTAATTTTAATATATGTCATAGAAAAATATACTAATGCTAAATTTATGATTTATGCAACTTTAATGTAATTTTATTTAATTAAAAATAAATTTTAATGCTAAATAGAGGTAGCCCAGGCGAAGCCGGGCACCCATGCTAGTGATATTCTATTTCATGTGATCTTGCAATTCTTTCATCAACCAAGTCCGTCTTCGTTTCGCTAAATAATCCATCCACCCGATCAATCCCCCTTATACTAAGAGAATAAGGATTCTCAATAACTTTTTCCTCCAAAAGGAATCTCTTTAAAAAAGGAAACAACGAGAGCTAGCTCATTACTATTATATTTTCATTAAATTATAATCTTTTAATGAAACTGTAATTTTTTTCTTTAAACTATAAATTATCTTTTAATTAAAATTAATAGTGAAGTGATATAAATCATAAACTTTAAATTGCTAAATCTTTTATTAGTGTTATTGTTATTTATTACAGAATGGCTTTAACACATATTTTGTATAAACAATACTATAAAGTGATATTATTAACTTGCTAAAAAAATCATTAATTATTTTAAGAAAATTTATAAAATAAGATCATCTGTTTTGTTGAAAAAAAAAAAATTTTCATTGAAATATCCACATTTCGTAACTTTTACTCAATTCTCTTAATTACGAGTAGTATTCTATTTTTTTTTCTCTCATATCAAAATATAATGATTGAAATCTGAAAAAATTAATCTCCGAGTAATATACTAAAGAAATAAAACTCTATAAATATCGCGCATGTGTTGCCGGGATCTATATTAGTTAAAATATTAAACAAAATATTTTCACGAAAATATAATTTTATATTAATCAAAAAAATTATGCAAATTTTTTTTTATTATTAAAAGTCTCTTTATAAATTTCATCTTAAAAATACCGTGCTGTAGCATGAGAACTCCACTAGTTTAAAATAAACGAAATTGAAAATAAATAAGGCGGGTCACATTAACACGTGATGATTCTGATGAACGGAACCATGGGTCGGTCGGGTGAAGTTCCGTCCAACGCATTATCTATCTTAACACGGGAATATATACACATCACTTTAAAATACTCCATGCAAAAGTACAATATCGGATTATGAGTCGAGCCATGCAAGCTTGGCAATTTAGTCATTTCTGAATTCTGATAGAGTCGTTTTAGGTGAGGTCAATATCGGATTTGGAAAAGTTCAAACTGGGTAGGTGTCATCGAGTCATCAGTCAATTCAAGTCTCGACTAGTGTTAAAGCCGATCAAATTTGCAAGGTCTAGACTTCCGGTACAGTAATAGACGACCCAAGCTGCAAGCAACATGGAGCATGCCAGAAGCACATCTGACATAGTATCAGATACAACTAAACTTGTCAAGTAATGTTTAGGTCTATCAGGTTTGCAAGGTCTAGACCGCCGGTACTGTAATAGACACAAACTGCGAGCAAAATGAGCATGCTGGAAGCATAGCTGACATAGTTTCCGATCAGGTTTGCAAGGTCTAGACCTCAGGTACAGTAATAGACACAAACTAAACTGCAAGCAACATGAGCATGCCGGAAGCAAAGCTGACATAGTATCCGATACCACTAAACTAGATTCATCCTTCCAAAAATTCATATAAATTCACGAATCAAAGTCTACGGTTCCAAGTTCCAACCATGTTTTGTTATAGCATTACAGCATGGTATAAATATCTCACTCAAGTCAGAGATCAGGAGCCATGGAGACGAAACTCAGAGGAATACTAATGTAAAAGTACTGTGCAGGAAAAGTCATGCTTACTTCAGGTAAATACTTCATAGAACTTCTCGGTAACAAGTAAACCCGAATCAATGGACTCCAAAGGATCTTTCCTCAGCCGATGTCTTAGGCAGTTAGGAATGACGGTAGCAATGTCCTCAACTGTCACCTGATCTCTACCCTTCAATGAAGCCAAAGCCTTTGCTGCCCTATTCGTCACTATATCACCTCTCAACCCATCAACATTTAGCTCAGAACATACCCTGGAGATTTTAACACGAAGTTCGTGATCGAGGTGAACCTTAGAAAGGTTGCTCCTAGCTGATGTGATTTGTTCCTGCAGTTTATCTTGCTCAACCTTGTAAGTTTCCCGAAACTCTTTAGGGTTCTTATCGAAACGGGATCGTTCTTCCACAATCTTCACCCTAAGCTCAGCATCCCTCACAGTTCCGACCTGAGTAACAAAGGCAGCAAAGCCTTAGTGCCAATCATTTGGGGTTGACTAACATGAGGAATCGTTTGAAACCGTGAATGAGTTAAACAAGATGAAAAGTAAGAAAGAAAAATACCACGGAAGATACCCCGTGTTTTTTTACTACTAAGTACTAATATGTTTTTGGTCACGTTTTGAAAGACAAACTTTAATCTCAACACCACTCAAATATATGAATGATATTATCAATTTATCAAACACTCTTTGCGCATTTTCATCAAAAAAAAAAAACATCCTTTAGAAGATAAAAAAGGTCACGTAAAAAAACGAAGCAAGAAAACTAAATTAAACAGTAAAAATAAATAGTGTGAATAATAAAGTTGCAAAATGTGGAACATTTTAAAAGGGTTTCCAACCTGAGCATGCATCCCAAAACGATCAAGCAACTGGGGTCGAAGTTCTCCTTCCTCGGGGTTTCCAGAGCCGATCAAAATAAATCGAGCAGGGTGAGAGATGGATATGCCTTCTCTCTCAACAGTATTCCATCCAGAAGCAGCAGAATCCAAAAGAACATCAACCAAGTGGTCATCCAAAAGATTGACCTCATCGACGTACAAAATGCCTCTGTTAGCCTTAGCAAGAAGCCCTGGTTCGAATGCCTTGACACCCTCAGTCAAAGCCTTCTCGATGTCAATAGTTCCACAAACTCTATCCTCAGTAGCACCCAATGGCAAATCAACCATATTAATCTTAGTCACCGAAATGGTAAGTTCCTCTCCTTTGATAGCCTTTTCTCTCACTTCTATGCCCATTAACTCAGGATCCTCGGGGTCGGAGTTAAATGGGTCCCCGGTAACGACTTTGATTTCAGGGAGCAAATCGACCAATGATCTCACGGTGGTGGATTTCCCTGTACCCCTATCACCCATGATCATGACCCCGCCAATCTTAGGGTCAATAACATTCAATAAAAGGCAGAGTTTCATCTCTTCTTGCCCAACTATAGCCGTAAATGGGTAGACCGGCCTTTGGCTTTCAGTTGCAGCTCTTGGTGCCTAATATATAAACATCATTCGGTTATTGTTTAACTTAACATTACTGGCAATCGCCACATGATTGTAAATAGAATTAACAGACTATATCTTCAAATTACAAGTAATCGCCATATGTTTAACTGAAGTTCCCAAAATATCCAAATTCCAAAGTTATTGAATAGAAAAATGATACATCTATCTCCCATATCGTAAAATCTGACCACTAACCAACTGATATTCATCAACAAATAAACCTATCGTGATATATTGTTTACTTTCATTGAAACTCAAACGACCACTTAGCTACGGTGGTTACAACTTACAAGAATTTCCAAACCTTCATCACTGAGATTATGGCCGAGATATTAATATCAAATCTGTTCTAATGCTCATTATTCTAATTAATTTTCCTCTTGTAACTGTTTTTTGTGGCAATATAAAATGAGATCCAGAAAGGATGCTACACAAAAACAGCCATAAGCCTAATTTGAGCTTTGGGATTTGGGGCGTGTACATAATCCGGCAACTTTCATCACTAAAGCAGTGACCAACTGACCACATTGATACCAATATCCATGTTGCAAAAATTTTCAAGAGGGCAAATACAAATTAATTGAACAAGTGAAGAAAAAGTCACAAAATTTCAGCTAAACAACAATTATTTATTTCCATTGTTCAAGAGGGCGACTGTCCCTGCTAACCCCCACTCGCTCCATCACTTCATGAGGGTAGTTTAATCTCCTGTTAACTCTTAACCACTAGACTAAAACATCTTCGATAAAAGGACATAAATTTGATAAATACCTGTTCAGTGGAATTAATTTGAGTAGCAACATTAGAAACAGAAAACTTCAACTGACATCTATTCTTCTTCACAGGAATCCCAATTCCACCATAATACTTTCTCCAATTAAATTGCCCTGAAACCAAAATCACAATAAAACCAATCAAATTCAATTAATTCAAGACAATTAAAACAATACCCAGTTCATATTTTTCAATAATTTCAAATAAAAACACAGTAAAAAGAAAGAAAATAACCAGAATTGGTAGAAATAGCTAAAGATGAAATCTTTGAGGAAGGTGAAGAGAGTAGAAATGTTGAAGATGAACTGAGTAAAGTGGAAGCCATTATTGAAGAGATAAAATGGTTGAATGAAGTAAGAGTAGAGAGTTTAGTGTGTTGGGAGTTGAGTGAGTTTGAAAATGGAGGGTTCTAACTTCTACCATTGGCTAGGCTTGGTTGAGGTCTTGGGGATAAGAGGATAGGAGAAGATCATATAATTGGAATATATTTTTTATTATTTTTTGTTGTTAAATACTACCTTATATTTAGGGGTCTTTGTAAAATAACTATTTTATATTTTTTTTTTTTGTAAAATGCTACCTTTTATAATTTTGATTTGTATTTTTAGTATCTATTCTAACTTTCCGGCAAAAAAAAAGTCAAATCTCAAGGATTGACTTAAGCTTACACGCGAGAACTTGTTTCTATGCTTTAGATTTTCACCTGTTAACTTTCCTCTTTCCTAATCCAACCTCTTTTCCCCTATTCTTTCACTGCCTCCTTTTAACTCCCCCTCATCTAATCTCTCTTTCAACAAAAGCAGTCAGGGGCGGCCCAATGGTAGTTCAATTCCGTTCGACGCACGGGGGCCAAAGAGTGGAGGGGCCCCAAAATAATTTTCAACTTCTAATTTCTGATAAAGCAAAAAAAAAAACAAAAAAAAAAGCTGAAACTCTACACGACTACACTGCCTGCCTCCCCCATCACTTTTTCAATTAAAGAAATACCAAAAAGACAAAAACTTTTCCTCTCTGACTCTCTTCCCCAATTCTCTAATTAAAAACAAATCAACCCTAACAAAAATCAAGCTTTATTTGTTAATTAATTTATCGATCATCGTCACCTCTCATCATCGATTCATTAATCATTATTATAGTAAGTTCTTCTTTCTGTTTTTTTAGTATTTTAAGCGGAGTATAAAGATATAGTTAATGTGTTTGCTTCTCAAAACGCAAGGAGGCCAATATTTAAGCGGGATTAATATTGTCGTCGAATATTGTTTTATTGTCCTTTTTTGTAACTTATGACAAAGTATTGCATATTATATTTAATTAATGTGTTGCCAAAAAACAGAAATTTCATACTCCCTCCTATTCAGCCTATAGTTCCCCTTTCATTATAATACTCCTCACATATATTAGAGAAAGGGGAACTACAGGCTGACTTGGAGGGAGTATTAGTTTTATTAGAAAATATAAATTTTTTATATTATATTTTACGAGTCTTGGCCTCTTGGGGCCTCCGTCTTACATTTAGAACAGGGCCACAAAAAGTTGCGGGCCGCCCCTGAAAGCAGTAAAAAAAATTGTTATCAATCACAAGTCCTTTCATTTGTCTTGATCATCATCATCATCTATATTCGCAGCTGTCGGAGTTCGCTTCTAACATTTGACAGGTATTGATTTTGAACCAAAAACCCAATTTTTATTAAAACCTAAATGATTAGCAATTGAAATTTAAAGTCATATGTTTAATTGTTTGAATTTACTTATGTTAGTAGTGTTTTCTACAAAGGGGGATGTGCAGTTAAGCCAAGGTCCTCCACATGGAAGCCAAATTCGATTAAGTCAAGGTCCTCCACATGGAAGCTAGATTTGATGGAGCCTCTGTTTAGTTATTGATTATGTTTCAGATGTATGTTTTGGACAAGTTGTAGAACGTCACATTTTGTGAGGAAAATACATTGCCATCTTTTGTAATGTAAGATTGGATGTTTAAGCCAAATAGATTTGCCATCATTTGTAAGACAGTTTTAATGCAATGTAAGGTACAATGTTTAAGACAAATACGAGATTGTGAATCATGGTCATAGTAAGGACAAGCGACAAATCGTCTTCCTGGATTGAGATGCGTCCAAGAGGTTTGGATGGTAGCTAGGGTGCCACAATAACATTCCATCCTTGTGTAAGCCTTCTTGCCCATGTTGGAAGACTCACTTGACATTAGGAAATTGATGAAATAGTTAACCAAAGAAGATTGGAAAACAAAACAGGAGGGAGAAAGAGAAAGGTAAAAAAGAGAGGAACTAGGAAGTTAAGTTACATGGGAAGGAGGGATATAAAGTTACATGGGAAGGAGGGATATAAAGAAAAAAAGAGGGGAAACAAGTTCTCACGTGTAAAGCTTAAGTCAATCCCTGATATTTGACTTTTTTTGCCGGAAAGTTAGAATAGGTACTAAAAATACAAATCAAAATTATAAAAGGTAGCATTTTACAAAAAAAAAAAAATATAAGGTAGTTATTTTACAAAAAATAAGTTTATTTTCACTGAACGACGAGTGAATTGATAGCCGCAATCTCCGAGTACTAACTTTTGTATGACCAGATTTGAAATTTAGAAGACTCCATTTGAGGCCTGTAAACTATACCTGACAAACTGCCCCAACTTGAATGACCTGTCCCGAATAACCCGAGCCAGACCCGAATTGATGACCGAAATCCACCCAAACTGTTGAATTGACCTTGCCCTATTCAACCTGACACGAGTGTTTATTATCTCGTTTTGACATCCCGAATAACTTGATGACAGTCCACCCAAAATGACCCGACCCCGTCTGAATTCTTGCAATCCCGAACAACAGGCTCTGAATTTACCCGCCTTAATTGACCGGTGGGCGGTGTGTGAGATCTAGTGCAAACCCCTCAAAGTTTCTCTTACAGGGGTTTAAGCCTGAGATATTTGAAAATTTCGATCGAGTTTAGCCACCTACGGTTAATGGAAAAATTAATACTAGAATGAATTTGTATATGATCGTTTTTATAAATTATTTCTTTCATCTTCTTTTTACATTTACAATTTTCAAAATTTTGGAGACTATAGAATAAAATCGTAAAAGTAATTAAAATACCAAAATTATACTCCTAAAACGTAAAGAAATGATCAGGAGAGGAGAGGAGGGAGACCGGGAAAGTTCATTACCAATAAGCGGGAAACTAACGAGAGACCGTTACATATCCACCGGCTTCTTTCAAAAATCGCAACACACACCTCAAAACCCTAGTTCATCAGAATTATCGAAGAATCAAAGCTATCGATCGCAATTCGCATGTTAATCACTTCAATTCCGCCCGAAAACAAATAATTTCGAATCAGGTGATTTCTATTTTCGACAAATTAACGAAAAATTAGGTGTTTCTGGAATTTACATTATCGTACAAATTTTTTGTTGCAGATTTGATCGATTATTTGTTGTATCGAATCATAATTAAGATGATTGATCAGTAACTGAGCTGAGTAGTTGTGATTTTGATATAATCAGCTTAATTTAGGTTTTTCAATGTTTAGTTTTGTTCAATTTTGATATAATCAGCATAATTTAGGTTTTTCAATGTTTAGTTTTGTTCAATTTTGATTGATCAAGTTGTTATGCAACGCGTTTAGTAGTTATCGGAGTTCGATATAATTCAATGCTTTGAGTAACTTGATTGATACAATTGTAGTTATCTTGAGGAGCAGATTAGGTATAAATCGTGTATATGTTTAGTTTCGTCGAAGTACGTTTGAGCTGAGTATATATGTGTATGAATATGTTGTTGCTATCGGTGTGATGTTGCTGTAATTTCCGTCTTTGTGTTCCTATTCCTTAGGTTGATCTATATTACAAGTTATGGAGAGTTCATGTTCCTGTTGTTAGTTATGAGATTCAATATTTTGAACTTGTAAGGAGTCTTTAAGTTTGCATGTACTGTGTTTCCGTTGTAGGGAGACAACTTGTCTAAGATTTTGCTTTCATGTGTCGATTTTAACATTAGAATCCTTTCTTAGGCCTGATTCCATTTTACTGGTGTTATAGGCAGATGACATTTGTCTGAGGTGTAAAGACTTGAAATAGGATGGACGGTATTAGGAGTCGTTGATGAGGCATGATCTATGCCAGAATGCTATGTTTCTGTTTTCTGCATGGTTTGGATTAGCCTAGTGTTCAAAATGTTCTAGTATCTTTTTCCTGAGCCTCTTAAGAATTCATTGAATGCCTAGTGAATGTGGCGGCGTTGAGGAGTTAAGGAATTCATGTGGCCTTTCTTGACCTTTTATGTGCTTTTGGTGAACTTGTAAGGCTCTATTTATGTGTTTGATGTCAGACTACGGTAGCTTGTCCAGCGTGAAGATTCTGGAAAAAATAGGGTTGATCATTCTTACAAGTCATTTGTTCGAGGTGTAAGACTTAAACTAGGATGGAATGCCATTAGGAGTCATTGACGTAGCATGATCTAAAGGATAGGGTGCTTGTAATAGAGAATGTTACTGTCTATATATGATTTGAAATGAGTTATTTTTAAAATGTTATAGGACTATGCTTCTTAGTGAGCCTCTTGAGATTATTCATTGAATGCCTAGTGGACGTAGCGGTGTTGAGAATTAGGCATATATGTTGCCTTTCTTGATGTTTTTATGTGCTTTTGGTGAACTTGTAAAGCTCTAAATATATGTTGGGTGTTGGACTAGGGTAGCTTGTTTGGGGTGAAGAATCTGGAAAAATAGGTTTGATCTTTCAGTCACACAGTCAAATACTCAAATAGAGCATGCTTTTCATTGCAACCTGCTCTTTTGTTTTATTTTAAGATCAAATTCAATGAAACATAATATTCGTGGTTGATATTAACCACTATTGATGGTAAAGCCACTCCGAAATCGTAACGTTTCTTTTATCTATTCTTATATACGGAATATTTATGTCTCTCCTGTTGTATGCAGACTTGCAGAGTGAAGAATTGATCAGTTCTGTATATAGACTAAATGGCTGAATCAGATAAGCCGGACTCTTCAACTATCAAAGCCAAATCAAAATCATCATTTCTAGGTACTCTAATTGACATTACCTTATTAGCATCTATTAGACTATTAGTAGTGCAAGGGATGCCTTATGACATCTCATTATTTCGTTTGTGAGAAGAGTATTGGAATGACCTTTCGTTGCAGTCTAGAGTATAACTTGTTTCTCAGAAAAAGGAGCCACAGTGCCACACGGAATATAATCTTACGTACTTCACTTGTTCAGTCTCTTAAAATCCTTAAATTGGGTTTTAGAACATACAAAGAACTAGTATGAGCAAAATTCATGTTGGCCTACTCTAGATTATTTTTGATGTGAAGTTTTGTTGTGAAATTGTTTGTGTTGTATTTTAGGAAAATAATGTCTTCTTCCTATTAATGAAGTTAATTTTCTATTCGAGCTTTGTTTTTGTTCTACACTTGTGTAAGAATAGTAACAATTGTAAACATTCATTAGCATCTAACATTACCTGTCAGCTGTAGTTATGAATGTCAAATAAGAAAATCTAAGACGTATGGAAATCAGACTACGAGTTTATGACAGAATGATATCAGTATTGAAGAATCTGTTCACTTTTTCTCCTTACCTATTGCTTTAGTATTGGAGGTGTAAACAAGAAACAACTAGAATCATGATGTGATGATAAGTTCTGCTTTAGTTGAAGTTGTTTGGTATATTAAAACAAGGAAGCTCTCAATTCACTTGCAGTTTTTTTTTGTATTGTCTTCTTTGGTCGTACAGAACCCTTTTCATTATATTTAACTGTTCTGCTTTCTGTTAACTTTGAAAATATGCTTGAAACAGACGAGGACCTATCGAATGACTTCCTTAGCTCCTGGAAGTCCATCTCTGTCACAGGTGGTGATGACATGGACTTCAACTTTGAACCTGTCACAAAAGGCAAGAACAAGGCATTTGACTTTGGCATGTGAGTTCCATGAAGATTCTTTCTTTCATGTATCATATGTATAATGGTGTTTGTTAGAATTGTTACAGTGTTGCACTTTGTGTGTTCTTTTTCTGTTGCGTGCTTTCTATCCTAGGCTTGGTTCTTTGAAAGATGTCCTCGGGATCTATATTATTTTTATAACCCACACGCTCATGCAGTCATGCTAGTCACAATCTGCTTTCACTCTCCTCTCCTGCTTTCATCCCAACATTGTACGAAGATAGTAACTAAATAATTTGCAAGTTTTGTCAAATGGTCAAAGGTACTTGTTAGTATCATGTTTAGAACTTGACTATGGTAGTGTTGTTGATATTTGACAAACGAATTTCTAATCTCCTTCTGTGGAGAGAAGGGGAAAGTGACTGAATGATATTACACGTAGGTCGCAACACCACATGGCGCTTATTTACTCTCTATGTGTCTTTTAGAGTCTGGCTACTTGGTCCATATTAAAACTACGGTTTCTGTTTCAAGCTACCTACCCCTAGTATCTCACTTCTACACTGTTCTGATGGGTATGTCTTTACAGGGATATGGATTTCTCTCTTGATGATGCATTTGGAAAGACGTCTTTTAAATTGGATATGCCAGATATTGATTTTTCTATTTCACCAAAGAAATCACCAAAGTCAAAGGAAAAGAATTCAGAAGGGGAATGTACTGAGGGAAGTCGTCAAGAGGAGAATGGCAAATTTGATTTCTCTTTTGACTTTAACGGGTATGCTTCCATGGTATATTCTTCATTTTGCTAATTACTGAAGTGTTCACTATTTGTGCTTTTGAAATTTAAACTAGCAATCAAATGAGTATGCTTTTACGGGCCATTCTTTTTGTCATTGTTCGACTAATGAAAATGAGTGATTTAATCATAAGACAAAAGTACATCACATAATGATTTATCAGCTTGAAGTAAAAAAAATTCTATTTTTTTCAGGGAAGGTGATAATAATGAAAAAGGCAAAAGTAGGACTACAGTAACTGCTAACACTGTGCCACATGGTGGACAAAAAAAGGATGGAGTCTATTTGCTTGATAACGAGAAAGCGAGCCTTGATACCAAGTCTTCTGGGTAAGGCAAAAAGTCTTGTTGTCCAAACCAGAATAAACACGTTACTATGACATTGGTATATACAGATGAAGTAACTGCTTCTGTGTTTTACGCCCCTCACTTTGGTGTTTTTGCACGTATATTTATCAGTTATTGACAGTGTTGATTCCAACAGTGAAGGAAATGGACAAACACTGCACTACAATCCTAGTTCACATGGCAAAGAATTAATGAAACACGGCTCAGCTGTGGAGGAAAAGGAAAAGAGTGCTGATGTTTCAAGGTAAGGCTATTGTTGAAAAAAGTACAAAAGTACTCTGATCTACAAGCTACTTTCTCATGGCTCAATTGGCTAGAAGTCATAGGAATTCCTGCCTTTTGCAGGGATGGTGATAGTAATGAAAATGGAGAAACCAAAACTATGGTTGTGGTTGTTGGTTCTTTGCCAAGTGATGCACAGAAAGAGAAGAATGAACCCCATTTGCTTGATAACAGGAAAAGGAGTGTTGATATCAAACCTTCTCGGTAAGTGAAACAATCATTTCACCTATACCAGTATAGATATATGTCTACTAATCCTCTAAATTTTGCCCATAAATTTCAAAAGTTTTCGTAGTATATTCGCAAGTTGAGGCCCCTTCTTATAGATACTTTTACATGTCTTACTGACAATGATGATCCCACAGCTATTTACTGTCTTGTTTAACCACTTAATTTAGCCAGTTTGAACTTTGGAGCTATATAGGACCTCTTATTTTCTGTCTTCTTTAACCACTTCACTTTTCAGCTTTGCACCTAAACTTCTAAAGTTCATGTTAGTACTATTCTAACTCACTCTATGCTAAATTTTTCGGATCAATTTTCATGCTTTGCTCACGGATATGTCTTTACAGGAGCAAGGAAATAGCTTTTATTGAAGTGTTTGGAAAGATACCATCGCTCAAATTAGATAAGCCAAATAGTGATGGTTGCGGTTCTTCAAAAAACCCTTCAAAATTCAAGGAAAGCCTATCAGAAGACGTGTCTGCTCACAAGTTATCATTACCTCCCCGCTTGACAGTGAAATTAGATGCTGCTCCTTCTAGTGAAGAAAATAAAGTGGCTGGAGTAGTTGAGACTCTGGGTAATGATAATTTCACTACTGCAGCCTCTTCTGCGACTAATATCTCTAAATCAATGAACTCCGAGGTCGCATCTAATACTGAAATACAAAGATCAGGCTTCGATGATTCTCCAGCACCAGCTGACAGGTTATATGCTTTTCTTGTTCTGTTTTATGTTTCCTGCAATATGAGAACATTGCCATCTTGTGTTCTGCTGTTGCCTAGATTCACGAACAATCTTCATTCAGGTAATTAGGTTGATCTATTTACCACTTCTATGTTGTATTGGTACGCATAGTCTTTGCTAATTAGTACATAGATATTCTGTGATAAGCATCAAAGCTGAGTGCCTTCCTGCCCTTCTTCCTATAGTCTCCAATTCTTAGCTTACTGCGTAGGTTCATTGCAAACTTGACGAGCCTCAAACAAATGAAATACTCTATAAAGCAGTGAAAATGAGTAACTGAGTAAACCTTACAAAACTTCTGTTTTAATTTGATGTGATGTTATAGTTGCTTTCTTTTCTTTCTAAATTGTTTTTTGCATGTGCAAAGCATATTATTTTATAGTATCAACTCTTCAGGTGAAGAATTTAGAATTTACTTTGTGCAGTAAACCAACTCAGGCAAATCCAGTATCAATGCAAAACCAAGTGTCTGGAGCTAACAACTTTTCCATGGTACGAGGTAAAAATGATGGTACTGGGATGAAACTTACTATTGCAGAGAGCAAGAAAACAGGGTCAACGCCTGTGGGAGCTTCAGACTCGGGGTATAGCCAGCTCATTCACATTTCGTGAGTCCTGAAAACATTTCTTGAGTTCTTGGAAATAATTTGAGGCCACATGTGCTATTGACAGTAATGATCCCAGTCATGAACGAGACGTGGAAGAATTTAATGACAGTCCTAGTTCATGTGCCAAAGAAATATTGAAACAAGATTCAGCTGTTGAGGAAAGGGGAAAAAATGCTGATATTTCAAGGTATCATGCACAGATCTTCTCAAGTCTAACAATCTATTATCTAAGATATGTATTGGTTTTAAGTCATCCAGATTCCTAGTTTCCTACCTTTTGCAGCGATGTTGATAATAATGCAAATGAAGAAATCCGGACTAATACGGCTGTTCAACTTGTGCCACATGATGGTGAAGCAGAGAAGGTTGGACTTCATTTGCTCAATAACAAGAAAATGAGTACTAATGACCATTGTTCTGGGTAAGGGAAAAAATCTTGTCATCCTGGCCACCGGTCATTTTTTGACCATTACTCTTACATAGTTTTCAGACTTTAAACCACATCAGGCATTTGTTTAACCCCATACCACTGGATAGGGAGATGGGATTACCATTTTCTGTTATACCTTTATTTTCCTTTTGTTTCTCTGTGGAAAACATTCTTTGTTCTATTCATCAGTGTCATTGAAATTTTCTGTTTTAGGTTAAAATGTTAAATCTTTATAACCATCGTGCTGGTAACTAAAATGAGATTTCACACAGGTAGTACAGGTCGTAGGATGTATCCCAGAAATTTTTTTGTATCTGGAAGTTATAATTTTTTACCAATATATTGTACCTGTTTTGTAAGTAGTGGTGATCCATACCTGTTGGATACCGTTGTAATTGCCTTCCAGTGTCTTTGTATCTTGCTTAAGTTTTTAGTTTTGTTGCAGCGTTCGACTTCCTTCTTTAGTTCCGTCTAAAGGGATGTCTAAATCTAGTAATCAGAGGTTTGAGAAACTCAAAGAGAAGATTTCTAGCTCGTCAACAGTTCAGAATTCAAGTCTTTGCCAAAAGAATAGACTTCCGTTTGCTAAGATAATGCCTAGTCTTCCTTGCTTGAGAATGCCTAGTCTTCCTAGTTTGAAAATTACAAGTTATGTTCACTTTCAAATGATTTTTACATAGTCACAGTGTCATATATTGACACCCAGAGTCCCCGACACTACTGAGTTCAGTATTTAATCAAGAAAAGTGTTGTAGGAATACGATCCCAATCAAGCAGTCATATTCATTAGCTATGAAAGAACATAATGCCATGGGAAATCTTGAGAAACATCCAAGGCTACAACAAGTGAAGAGCAAGATGGTTTCTCCTGTGAATGTCCAGCAACAAACACCTTCAATGCCCTCTTTGAAGCGAAAAACATCTGAGGTGTTTTTCATTAATGTGTCCTGTTCAAGTTCATGCGAAGTATATATGAGCTATGATTCATACGAGTAATTGGCAGGCTGTTGATTTACACCCATCAAAACGACTCTCATCCAGTGAGAGCAGGTATAGGCATGCATCCACACTGTTGATGTTAGCTTATATTATACTTCTATCACTCTGCTGTCTTGTACTCCATCCAATTTTTGTTATAGACGTTTGACTTTGATGGTATGTCGACTTTGACTGATAGTTTCCTACAAGATACAATAGAAATAGCATAACTTTTTTTTTTTGAAATGATACTCCCTTCATTTCATTTCTAATCAACTTTTGGCCTTGGTTTAACTACTGCTAATTTTTCACAAAATACAATAGTTACAACTTTTTGCTAAAAGCTAGTGTGAAACAAGTGTTTTCATGTATTAAAATGGAACAAAATTTGACATTTTACCTTTACATATATTTGGGTCGATTGATGGTCAAAGTTAATTACCAATATCAAAAGTGGACATTGGACAATGAAAATGGGCTGAAGGTGTCGATCAGCTAATTCGAATTGAGACAATAAATCTGAGATGGAGGTACTAATTATTTATATTCAATGAATGTGCAGGAAGTCAGAAGTATCAGCCAGAGAAGCTGTAAACAACGTAACAAGTTCTACATCCTCAGAGGTATCATGCTATATGCTGTACGGAGTGCATTTTATTATCCTTCTGGTTCTTGTAATTAGGTTATTGACCACTGACATGGACATCATTTAGAATGAATTCCTACAATAGGATGAGTTGCTGTTCTTTGTTCTTACATGACCATGCTTGGAAAACCTAGGTTCAACCACAAGGTACTATGCTTGAAGAAAGCGAAAAGAACGCAACGGCTGAGAATTTGGGCCAAGAGTTTGATTTTCGCCTAGAGACAACCATGGAGAACCTAGGTTTCACATTGATGGAGAGTGATGTTAATGTTGAAAAGGCGGAGGCATGTGCCAAAGAGCTTGACGAGGTTTGTGTTTCTCAATCATGGTGACGCAACTTTGCTTCTGTGTTCAACGCTGAAAGGCTATTTCAGAAAACATTGGCTGCGTAAATCATCTAAATTTGGACGACTGCCCTTCGTCTTAATATTTCCTTGTATGTTAATACCAAATCCTTACTAAGATGAAAAGACATCTTCGTTTTTATGCACTACAGATATGTTCCATGCTGAAAAAGAAGCATGACGAAGCAAAGGAGTTGTTGGTTAGAGCACTTGTCAACAATAACAATCTTCTCATGCTGAACCACCCTATCTGTGAAGAGAAGATATCCTTTTATAATTAGCAGTTCCACTTTGCTTATCATCTTTTTATTCGGGTTTTTGTGAGTAACTGAGTATTATGAGTTATGACTGTTATCGGCTCTCGTGAGAGGTACAATTGTGGATTTGTAGCCCTTTACTATCACCACATCCACAAGGTTCAGAGATTTGCTTCGAGACTGATGTCCAGAGCGCAGGAGGCTGGGGTGTAAAAGATTTGAGTGATGGTGATCTCACTGTAAGGTGTCTTTCTACGTGATTACTACTCCATTCCGTATATAGCTTTCTTTTTAGCTTTGGTTCCCGTCTGACTAGTAACATTTAAAACTATGTAAAGGTAAAATGTCAAACATTTGATAGACCAAATTAACTTTTTTCATACGATATTTTGAAAAAGATTGTATCTATCGTGTATTGTGAAAAAATAACGGTCAAAATTATTGACCAAAGTCAAACGGAGACTATAATCCTATATAGATAGAAGTCATAGATTTGTGGATTCGACTATGGACGTGCCATATCATATGGATATACACGTCCATTGTCGAATCCACATGTAGCTGATTTGGACCCCCACAATTTTTAAGCAGCGGCTTTGTTATTGCTAAAAGTTCATGTGAAATTATTTTAAATCTAAAAATGACCTCGTGTACTTGAATTCAAGGCCCGGTCACTGCACATGTGGTTGCATGAGCTAATTTCGGTATTTATCTGCATAATCTCCTGTAAGCTTTCATGTTTCGGGTCTACTGCAGGCTAAATCCCGGAGCTAGGAGATACGATGTATGTTTTTCTGGAATCAGATTGGACACGATGCACTTTTAGGAATGGACTGAAGTTGGACATGCGAGTCTGGCTTTGATTGATGTTGGATAATAACATTGAGAAATCCATAGCACTATATCTTTAAAGTAGGATCTGACGTTGGATAACTGTAATTAAGCAACACTTAGATGCATAATATAATAATATTGTGTCGATTAATATTAGCATGCTTTAACAAAGCAGGTTTGGTGTGGCTCCTCATTTCATCCCATAACCATAGGTCCGAGTCCTCAGAGGGTGGATCCCTCCAGTGGGAATGGAGCAAGCTGGGCAAACTTCTTGGCCAGTCGCTTACTTTTAGGAGATCAGCCGGTATGTTTTTACAGTTTGTTGTCTCCTGTAAGACGGCCGTATCCGTCTTAGGTGTAAAACGTGTCAAATACTACCCCATATAGATATAGGTGGTGGATGATACACAAATTTGTCTTCCCTAAACATTATGCTTTTTGTTTCATCAACCCATTTGACCCGTTTTATTATTTAAGACGGTTCCGTCTTAAACAAGAATTTATAATGTTTCTAATGGCTCGCCGACGACAACATTAAAGAACTCTACTTTGATGAGTTAATATCTGAGGTAGTTTCACTTCAATTCTCCAACTTGTTCCACTAGTCCTACTTTTAACACTTGCGTTATTATACTAGTACTTCGTACCTACTTCGTATTAGCTATTACTCCATCCAAAATAACAAGTTAAAATATCAGAGCACCAGTAGGCACCAGAGCCACCACAGGAATTTTCCAATAGAAAAATGACTACTCCGTACATGACAGTTCTCTCCATTATTTTCGAACGGTCCAGATTAAATCTTGAGACGATTTAATAGTTGTAATTATTTCATAAAAGTAATGTTTTAATGAATGAAGAGAGACAATATATTAGAATAAGAGTGTACAGAGTATTAAAGAGGGAATGGAGAGAAAATAATGAAGAAGATCCAAATTGCTTTGAAACTGCGTAGGTCTTCTTTAGGATGGTTTTATGGTTTTATCTCTGAAGACCAGAAAATATCAAAATATTTTTGATCAGTAGTAATCATCTAATGGTAAAATGTTATAATTAAAATTGTTAATTTTTAAACAAAAAGGCGATGGTAGTATTTTATCAGGAAATATTTATATTTATCATAAAATGTTGACATTTTATTCATCTTCATCTCAAACGGAAATAGTTGGTTTGTTTGCCTTTTATCAAGAAATATTTATATTTATCATAAAATGGTGACATTTTATTCATTTTCATCTCAAACGGAAATAGTTGCTCGGGTTGCCTTTGACATTTTTTTCATATATCATGCATTTCATGGTATGGACCAAGTCATCAAAAGAGACCATAAGACTATTATAACATTTGAGCAGCTTACACGAAGAAAACGAACCTTCCTTAAGATGACGGACAAAGTAATTTGGGAAAAAGCAAGTTATAATTAGTGGTTGAGTTTTATATTATTATATTCTTTTAACGCTATGAAAGAAAAGGCACGAGTGAAACGAAGTGAAGGATGTTAGAGCCATTCCTATAAGTAAGTTCTTTTCCTCCAAGAAACAATGTCTGGTTTTATTTTCTTTCTTTCCACCCAAACAATCAAACCCACTATTTTTCCTCTTTACCCACAGTTTTACACTATTTCCATTTATTCCCTCTAATCCAACCCCAATACTTCAATACTTTCTCTATATATAAATATAACCTCACCCACCACTACTACTAAAATCCTCACTTAATATCACCACTCCTTCACTAATACAAAACCGATCGAACTCTTCTATAAAACCGTCCTATGGAAACAAAAACGACACCAACAATACCAATCCTCCCCGGTTCACACCCCGGTTTAGGAACACTCGGCTGCCATTTAGGCCGAAGACTAGCCCAAATAGGAGTCCGAGACGTATTCTCGGTCCCGGGTGACTTCAACTTAACCTTACTAGACCACTTAGTATCCGAACCGGAGCTGAACCTAGTAGGTTGCTGTAACGAGTTGAATGCCGGGTACGCAGCTGACGGGTACGCGCGCGCCAAGGGCGTGGGAGCCTGTGTGGTGACATTCACTGTAGGTGGACTAAGTGTGATCAACGCCATTGCTGGGGCCTACAGTGAGAATTTGCCTGTTATTTGTATAGTTGGTGGGCCCAACTCCAACGATTTTGGTACTAGTCGGATATTGCATCATACTATTGGAGTGCCTGATTTTAGTCAGGAGTTGCGGTGTTTTCAGACTGTCACCTGTTACCAGGTATCAAATTCTCCGAAACGACCTTATAATATACGAGTACTTAATAATAATTCAGCACTTTATTTACACAAATTCTTGTTTTAGACGGACAATTTTCGCCTTATCAAAAAGATAGGATTTTGTGATCACATTTGGCTGTAAAATGATCTCAAAATCTCGTCCTTTTGTTTTAGACCAAAATGGCGAGTCTGAAGGGAGACCAACTAATTTCCGCTTTATTTATTGTTATTACAGTCTTATGTCTTACAAGTTACGACCATATAAGTACGTTTATACAAATTATTGTCTTATGTCTTACAAGTTACGACCATATAAGTACGTTTTTACCTCATTTTTGTACTTAATTAATCCATCTTGCCTAAGATTATGTAAAATGTCCTTACAAATAATCTATTAACACACCCATTT
>JAGPOY010000789.1:0-20616 GCA_018983105.1 Silene uniflora | reverse complement strand
TATCATCCCCCTTCTCACAACCCCTTCTTCTCCTCCTCCTCCTCCTCTCCCTATTTTCCTCTATCATTTCCTTCTGTCACCGTTGCTTGCTCCTTCCCAACTCCTTCTCCCTTTTCCCTTCTCATCTTCCCATATGTCGCTACCTCTTTCTCATTCTCTTCCTTCCCAAGTTTTCTTCGTACTTATTTACGAAAAATCGATTAATAAAACTACATACTATGACTTATCTTTTCCCTTCAATTCTCGGCATCCTCCCCTTTTACTCTTTATCGCATCTTATGTTCCTTCCGCTTTCTCCTTCCACCTCCCACATCATCCTCCCCCTCCGTTGCTCCCCATATTTCCCTTTATCCTTCCCCTCCGCCTGATAAGTAGTAATTAAGTGTCATCTTATCCATACTTTTATCTTATACTTGAATCGAATTTGTGTTCTTATATGTTAAAAAGTTCATTTTATTAATTAAATTAATAAGGAGTAATTAGGATCATATTTATCGCGAATAATTGATGTATCTTGAGTATTTGGTACTGTTTTGTTTTATTTTAATTTTGTAGGAGTCGTTCAAGAATAAAGGAAAATCAAGTGATTATGCCATGCCAGCCAAATAAAGTATTAGTCAGTCTAATAAACCACAAATTCACTGTGAACTTAATTACTAAAGTTTTTGTCTTTCATCCCGTTCGAGACATATCAATCGACAATCATGTTCGAGAGAAGTAACAAAACTGAAAGTCGACTCTTGAACTGAACAATTCACAACATCACACCTGCTACTCCTCATCTCCACCCAATCCCCAGTTGACCAGCAACAACGGTAGCCTCCTTCGATACCTAAACCGCGCACCATCATCATTCTTACCACCGTGCTACTGCCACCGTCCCATGCACTACCATGGAGCAGCGGCATCCTCCTTCAACCACGCATCCACACCAGCAGCTCTTCGACCCAGATTCGACCACCACGGCACCATCACCTGCTCCTTCGTGAGCGTCAGTCGAGCCCGGAACCAACAACGAGCAGCTACCACTGCTCGATACCAGCAATCCCGACCACTGCCATGAGCTATGCCCATATTTGCAGCTAAGAAACCCGAGTCCGTTAGTAGCTCCAATTCATGCCACCTTGACTCGACCCATCTCGCACATCAACCGTGCCCAGAACTGCCACCATTGGAGACACGCCTCAGTAGCAGTTCTGACGCAACCAAGTCGCGTATCACGCCTGCTCTCAGTACCGATATCAATTCAAGAAACCCATGCCACCAATTCACCATCGACTTATGCTCTCCGTTTTGGCTGCTCCAAACTAATTGGTTTGAGTGGCTGGGGGTTATTGAAGAAAGAAGCAAGGAAAAGATAAGTGGGAGAGGAAAAGAAAAGAACACCGTAGGATTAAACGTGAGATGTGTGGCTTAGATGGGAGGAAAAAGAGAATGAGTGGCTTAGATGCAACAAATTACTATTCCTTACTATTCCTAAGGGGTCTACTATTCATAAGTATCCCAATTTGTGAAGTTCATGCATTTTAGTAGTTAAGGATAAGGATTAAGGATATATGCCTATATGTTCTTTCAGTCATTCACCTCTTCATATTATCAGTTATACTTTCTTTTTTGTAGGTGTGAAAAAGACTACTCAATTATGCTACAGCTTTTGCTAAAGCATGATCAATCCTATTAAGTCGCCTAGGACGATGACTAAGAGAAAAACACTGACAAGATAAGGCTAAAGAATATTATCGGTTATACTATTCCACTTCTTCGTTTTAAAATAGATTTTTTTTGTTTTTCATCATGTTCATTAACTAGTGAAAATAGTGATAATGATATTTAAAGTATTGTTAGAGAAGTACGGAGTAGTTATTAATACTCGCCTCAACAGATTTTCCTTCAACTGATGCAAGTAAAAAGTTCCTATGATCCCTTTTTCCAGCCAAAGTAATTCAACATCCAAAGTATACAAACATTATAAGCAAAACAGAAAATCGAACATTATGAATTAAACTAACCGAAATGCATCCCTAACATCTTGTTCAACACCTAGACTTCGTTCCCTTCTAATCGGAATATACACAACATTAAACCATCATAAAATCAAATCCTTACACCATAACTGTTACAAAGAATATGACTCCAATATAAAACTAAAAATAAAAAGAATATGTGTCAACTATAAACTTAGCAAGACGACAATGGAGATAAAATGATGATCTAATGCTTAGCAAACCTCTCCAAAACCTCAAAATAGTCAGGGAAGGTTTTTCGAGTACAACCCGGGTCCTTGATGATGACAGAAACATCGTCACAGGCAGCAAGAGAGAAGGCCATGGCCATCCGGTGATCATCGTATGTGTCAATAGACGTTGCCTTTAGTTTCTCTGGTGGAATTATCAAACAATAATCCGGTCCTTCCTCTACCACAGCCCCTAGCTAAAATTTCCAAGCCACCCAAAAAAAATACTCGTACTCAGTAATCAGTATAAGATCACACTACTCGCATGAGATAATTTTTCAACCATTTTTCAATATGCGCGGAAAAATTTAAAAAGTATATAAACATAATAATCATATAGAGTAGCAAAGAAGATTTAAGGTAAACTCCGATATATTAACCAAGTGTAAACAATACAGTAAAGCCTTACCTTTCGAAGTTCAGTACAAATGGCAATCATTCGCTCCGTTTCCTTCACTCTCCAGCTAGCCACTGTTCATTCAAGAAAAAATATTGATTTACTCTACGGAGTATAAAATTGATATTTCCATCTCGTTCATAATCAGAACCAAAGAATAAAAAGTCCAAGATCGATGATATATCCAACCAAATATTTTGATATTATCATCTAAAAATGGGGACAATATAAATGAACTAAACAGAAGATCAAAGGAGTAAGGCATACCGTCTCTGATGGCAGTAGGGCCATCAGCAAAAAGGGCGACAACAGCAAGAGTCATTGCAACATCTGGCATTTTGTTCATGTTTACATCGATGCAACGCAAGTGTTTCTCTCCAGACGAGTTCCTTGGTGGGCCGGTGACAGTGACACTATTCGCAGTCCAGCTTACTTTGCATCCCATCTTCTCAAGAACCTCAGCGAACTTTACATCGCCCTGTGGAGGATCGACAAATACAATGGGCAGAGATTCAGACTCAGGTTTTCGGATTCAAGAGAAGTACATTGGATATAAACAAACCTGGGCATAAAGCATCTCTTCACACAACAAACCAAATATACAAAGGTACTGATCTATCCAATGATCGGGCTTTAAAACGGCTCGAAATAAGGTGTAGCATTATACCTGTAAACTGTTTGTACCACAGCCCTCAACTGTGACAGTTCCACCAGTTACTGCAGCCCCTGCTAAGAAATAACTTGCACTTGACGCATCCCCCTCGACATACGCATTTCCAGGTGATCTGAAAGATTAAGAATAACTTCAGTCTGATAAAAAAAACCGTTTTAGTCGACGACTTCTGCTGCTACTACTAATAACAACAGTGGTCAGTGGCGATTCTCACTTGTACTTTTGACCACCTTGGATCAAGAACCTGTCCCAGCTGTCACTGTGTTCTACAGAGACTCCAAAACGTTCCATTAACTTGATCGTCATTTCCACATATGGTATGGAGATCAATTTGTCTACGATTTCTATTTCCACATCTCCGAGACCCAGAGGAGTAGCCATGAGCAAAGCAGACAAATATTGACTACTAACTGATCCAGAAAGCTTTACCTGCAGATAGGTTTAAAAACTATGAATACGCCACATCCAATTCTCGATATGCTATATTAGCCAGTAACCAATGCTAAGACATATGGCTTTTAAATTCTAACCAACAAAGTTAGAAACTTTTGAGCATCAATCCCCCCGTGGCCCCGTCCCCACCCAAAAGGTTTGACTAGTACTCTCGGCAGAGCTATGCAAGCATGCACTTATAAATGAAAACTATGATGACACCGCAGAAACCCAATCCCTCGCCACTAACTTGCACCCTTGGAAGTAAAGTATGACTTGATAGAGGTCTACACTGTGAAAGGGTGCCATAATATATGAGTAAGCCATCAATCGAATTTAACAGGATCATAGTATGAAACTATGAATCTTACCTTTCCGCCGGGAAGACCACCTTTAGCATTTACACGAACAGGAGGGCAATCTGTACCCAGAAAACAATCAACATCTGCTCCCAGTTGCTTGAGCCCGGCTACCAGATCCCCAATTGGTCGCTCTCTCATTCTTGGTACTCCATCAAGAACGTAACTACAGCAACCCAGCATATATAACAAGAACGGTTTAGTTCCAAAAAAACATAACTATAAGTGGTAAGCACATATTAACGACAGTCTAGAGCAGTCGTGATTAGGAGAAAAAAAGACAGGCAGGCATTACGTAAATAGCACGAGTTTTCCTTTTCAAGGGGAGGGAGCTTGGAAAAACATACTGTAATTAAACAAACCTAGAATCTCCTCCAGCAACAGTTACAGCAGCTGTCAGTGGTCGCATTGCTGTCCCTGCATTTCCAAGGAAAAGTTCGATCTCCCCACTTGAATGTTTACCAACAGGAAATACACCACCACAACCCTCTACAACTGCTCTCTTCGTTTCACTATCATCCTCCACTTTTAATCCAAGAGTTCTCAAAGCATCAAGCATGTAACGGATATCATCACTGTATAGAAAGTTTTCGACCACTGTTGTCCCCTGCAGCATAATTTGAGTTAGAATGATGGAAATCAGTGGAGAAAGGACTGACTTGAAAAGTAATTTTTAACTTGAAATCGTAACAAAGCTAGCATCCATTCGAACTCAGGTCAATTTCATGTCTGCCCAAGAGCAAGAGCAATCCTCAGAATCATGGTATTATATAAGCAGTCGTACATGATACCAATAGCAACTGCTTTGTAAGGGATTGGAAGGTTACTGTGACCTTTTGATGCGATATCAGACTGGGTTTATGATGCAAACCCGCGCTGAGCAAGTTAGCCAGCATCGACCAATTCCGAGATCAGGGCTAAAAAGATGTTACTTAATAACATGCTTAGAATGTGACATTACATACTCTCAGTTGTTTAATGCAATAAATCGATAACATTGGTTTTCCATTCTTGTTGTTTTGAACAAACTAGTAGAGGGTCTGTACACGGTGAGCCACAAACATACATCACATTTAGTATAGTATAATCTAG
This sequence comes from Silene uniflora, assembly GCA_018983105.1. NCBI lineage: Eukaryota > Viridiplantae > Streptophyta > Magnoliopsida > Caryophyllales > Caryophyllaceae > Silene > Silene uniflora. Next base: position 15,430 of record JAGPOY010000789.1, on the reverse strand, counting down.
TTCAAGCAAGTTCGACGAACATGATACATTAATTAGACAAAATGGAAAATTTGATCACAACCTCAAAAACCCATTTGGTTTCCAACATATGCTAACATTTACCCTGACTTTATCCTCCATCCCACAAAAACCTGTATAAGACGATCTTATGTGAGAAACCCGAACCCCATAACCCACATTTAAGTGATGAATACATGTGGAATTGGTTGGGTTTGGCATATGAGACCGTCTCACATTACAAGACAAACCGTATAAATAACATTTCATTCAAACCAATATCAGGCTAAATATTTACAAGTGAGCAATCTAAAAGCTCAATACTTTCTAATTATCTTTCAAGCTTACATGATACTCCGTAAAACTACAAAACCTAATTACATCAACCAACAATCTAGACATTCAAAATGCACAATTAAACCATCAATGATACTCTAAATATCAAGTTGAAACCCACAATTAAAGCAAGACCCAATTTTTTTTTCTCCGAAATTTCAAACTAACATCATCTACTCCGGCTGTCCCAGTCAATTCTTTACGTATTCCATTTACGGGTGTCTCAATGAATTCTTTACATTTCCTTTTTAAGCATATTTTTACCTTGTTATATTACGAAAGAGCCCTTTCAAAACTCATCTGCAAGTAACCCTTTCATATACGGAGACCGGAGTATTAGACTTTGTGAAAAAAGCAAACGTAAAGAATTGACTGATCATTGATCAACCTTAGTGCCAATATACAATATGAAAGCTTAAACCTAAGTAAGTAAAAATCAAGCAGAAATACCTCAGAAAGAGCAGCAAGGAGAAGAATTCGGGTCGACAAAGACTTAGAACCAGGCAAAGTGATCGTTCCCGATATCTCCTTCATGGGTTGTAACACAATTTCAGGCACAATTGAGGGATTTTCAGAAGCAGCAGTAACCTTTACAACTGAAGATTTCCAATCATTTTTTACACTGTTTAAAGATTCAAACTTTTGTGAAAATCTCAAGTTTAATCCAAATTTTACCCTTTTTAAGGAATTTTGCATGTGGGTTTTGGGTAAAATGGTGGAAAATTGTATGGATTGAACTCCATTATTGTTAAAGATTGTAGCTTGAGCCATCGTTATTGTTCTCAATTCATGTATGATCAGCAAATGTAGAGACTTGATGGGTTCTAGTTTTTATATGTTCGTCAATGTTTACCACTAGCCTAAGATATCTTCGATCGATCCAGTTTTCGCACTTAATATAAAGGACAAGTAGGAAGAACATAGAGTAAGAGAGTCTCATGCCTTACCTACCAAAGACCAACAGTTTTCGTGAAAGTATGAGAAAAACAGGTGTTGGTATGATCATGAAGACATCTGAATAATTTAACGTAAAATCATACGGTTTACTGTCATGAGTCATGTTTATCGTCGTTGACACTTTATCCGATCAGTTAAAGTCATCGCTTTTATAACCTTTTAGTAAGCTATGTGTACTTCCACCAAGAAAACCTGAAAGAACTTGAGCAAGTGCAGGGCATTCAGGCGTCGAGCAAAGATCATATTGGTCACTATCAAATTCGGAAATGAGTGCTACTCAAGCAACTGCCTCGTCAGTAATTTACGTTTACTTTTGAACAACACGCATAAAACATACGTAACATAACCCTAACTTATTAGGTGGGATGGCCAGAGAGGAATGCATAAATCGTCGACGAGGACAAAGAGATTATATATTACTGTACTACCTATATCAAGAATTCAAGAGTAATCAAAATACCACACCCGCTGTAAGTGTGTTTAGACAAATACTCCCGAAATTAACAGGGACTCATTAGATGTTACTAAAGAAACATTACAGGAACTCACTAAGCTTACATAAGTTTGATTCTTTTGTAGTTTGTACTTGAATTTCCGATTCCCTTAGTTGTGATAGAATACGGTGCTGATGCAGAAGGCAGAGACGGTGACTTATCGAGATGAGCATAACGCTCGTCGCCATTCCAGTACAAGATGATCCTATTCGTGCTCGCATGTGACCAACTGTCACCTGCACAGAAAATTACATCGACGTGAATGCTTAATTTCTCTAAATAGGTTTAGATATAGGATAAAATTTGGTATATTTGATTTATCAAAACAACTAAAGATTGTGCGTTAAAAACAGTCAAAATTGGCATCGTTAATCATCAAATTTAAAATGGACAATACAAATGGAATAGAGGAATTAACACAATGTTAGGCCTCAAGAGGCAAGAAGGAAAACTCGCTGTATACCTAGTGCCAGAGTTAGTTGACAAGATCCTTCTGAGAATTTGGTCGCCGCTTGGTTCAATAAAACCACCTTGCGACATAAAAAAACAACATTAGAACAGATGACAATAGTAAAATCTGACTAGGGACCTAGGGTATCCGAGTATCTCATTCCAAACAGAACTCATAAAAGGAGGGTCACACGCAACCACAACATTTGAGCCTATACATTCAAGGATACATATCCCATAGCAGTAACTGTTACCTGAAGGACCAGAGGAAGTAGGATGAGTTTCGTTTATTTTTAGCTTACAAGGTTATATCATTTGTTTCCAAAAACCATGACAATTGGCTTAATTGTGAGCTCAAATGTTCTCCGAGTTTGGCCATACTAATAACTAACAAATATCTAGTAAACAGTTTGGTGTTTCGCCCCCTCTTCACCCACCAAATAGTACACACAAACACATCTAAGATGGCCTCATATTTGGGATTTTTTTTTTTTTGCAAAAAAGAATATTGCCATTGATATCAGTCATTTCAATGCATACTACACTGTCCGAGTGTCGCCAACTTTGGTACAGACTGGAGGCAAGGATCAATTTCCAAGTGAAGGATGATGAAAAGGGATTTTTCCATATTCAACTAGAAGAAAATTTAAAAATTGTACAGAGTACTTTTTTATAAGTCCTTCTGGCGACTACTCCTACTAATATAATTGAGATTTATTCAAGGATCTCACAGTGGTGATTAATGCCTAATCTACAGCCAGATTAAATTAATCTTACTAATCTACAGCCAGATTAAATTAATCTTACTTTACTTGAATTGTCACGTTAGTAACCCAACTATACTCTCAACTATCATAGCCTGTATGTCCACACATGTACGTTGCAAATGATGTAACCCAGCTTAATAGAAATGTTTAGAATCTCAGTATACTTATGGTGGTATATGAGTGCATTTTTAACCAATACATAGAGGTTCCAATGTTAATGCACGAGTGCTTCTACAGTATATCAGTGTCATGGTTCCCACTTCCCAGGCACACCTTACAAGCAGAGAGAACTTATTTTCTAATCCAATTATAAGGATTCGAGGGTGAGAGTTCTTACCGCCAGATTGAATTTCTGTGCAAGTTTCATCAATTTCAGCGCCATGCTACCTAGAATACGGGTCCTTAGTGCCATGTCCTCGAAATCTTGACGGAAATAAAATGTAATGCTATCAATGACAACCATTTTGACCTGGAAAATATACGTGTAATAAGTATGTATCAACATACGGAAGCAATAAAAGGAAAAATTTTGCGGCTGTTACATAAAAAAGAACTGTGGTTTTGAATTCTGATTTGGGCTTGGAGTACTAAATTTAGAGTGTCACTATAAGTTTCTCTAGCACCTTGAAACCAAGGGTAGATTACCCCTAATCTTTGATTTTGGTTTATGATGGAATAAAGCAAAAAGACTCCCAAAATTAGTTATGCTTCTTTTTAGTGAAGTTCCAGTATTTAATGCAATTCTTGACTCAAACTTCATAATGGGTCACTGCTCTCTTTGCATTGTCATCGTAGGGGGAAAATGTGCTCTCTTTAGTTTAGGGTACTGGTGTAATTTTGTTATTGTAAAGCGTAATAATCCTCTCGGAGCAACGTAATCAGAGTCTTATGGGATACCGAAGTACTTACATCTTTATGCTCCGAGACAAACTTCTCCAAATAATTTATCATGGCAACTTGTTCAGTGTAGCTGCAGATCCGGAAATGATATATGTTAGCCAGGAAATTCTCTGGCGTGAATTTCTCATTTACAGACTGTACATCTCTATGGTGAAGACAACTACCCTTCTTCATAACCTCAACGCATCCTTCAGCCATCTGTAAAGCACGCTCCACCATAAAGCTGCCTTCTGTATCTAAACATACATCTACACAGCTTAGAATCGATCATTAAGTGAAAATGAGCAACTAATACAACCAAGACTCACCTATATAAACTGCTTTCCCACCAAGGCCACCATAGTCTACTGGCATTTGAACATTAACTGCAAGCTGAATCCTGAAACCAGACTATATTATAGTGACACAACTTCTTAACAAGTTAACGAGGCAACAGTTAATCAAATTGGGGTTGCTTACCCGAACTGTGTTTTGCCAATGCCAGGAACCCCACCTATGTTTCAGCAAAGCATTAATTTCAAAAAATCAGGAAAATGGTAGTACTAAAACTGCATATGACATCACTGATTCATTTTATCCAGGTAACAATTGGGAGGACATACCAATTTCAGTAACTTCTCTGCAGCCTATACCACCACCCAAGATGTTGTCGATGTCTGTGCAAGAAGTTGTAACCCGATTAAGTGATTCATCACTTAGCATTGCCCAAGCAGTTTGAGCACCTATAACAGACCATCAGAAGTTAGCATTGCATGCATTTATTATCAAGTACAATTACTAAGCACATAAAAGTTGGACAGACGTCAGCTGAAGAACAAATGGAAGACAAAAAAAAGAACTCGATGCAATGACTCATTAATAATACACCAAACTGAATGTTATCAAAAAAACTCACCAAAATGAAGCAAAAAAAACAGGTTTTTAAGAAGCAAGGGTAGTATGCTCATTTTAAGTGACAGTGTAATCGAAACAACATCTAGTATATTGGGAAAGGAAGATAATAACAAGACTAGAGAAGGTTTCGGAGAATTGGGTAAAGGTGGGATTGGTAACTAACTAACTATGATTGATGATTTACTAAACTGGTTGTGTTTTCTTTTTTTTTTTTAATACAAAATAGCAGCCATTTGAAGTAATTCTCACAAAATTTCCATTATGGAGAATCCATTCCCTCCCTCCCCTCTTTCCCGCCATTTGAGGGAACTCCTTGAGACACTGGGGTAATCTTGGTGTAGTGACTTGAAAAGTAACTAATATTCATGGTTATTTTGGGATGTCAATGACAGAGTTATTACTCTCTTTTTCATAAAACCACCCTCAATCTACAGTCTGCATTTTGTATTATACTCCATAATTATTTCAACTTAATAGGACTAAAAAGAAACATCTAAAGGAAGACACCTTTTAATCGAAATTTTAAGCATGGGCTGTTTCGTGCTAGTTTTAAGGTACATCAACTTGTGATAAGAAATTACCATTAAGAATAGCATGATCTCCATCAGCAGTTTCTAGTCTGCTACTATGTGATACCGCCTTCAATATTTCAAGAGCTTCAGTGTCTGAAATATTTAAATCTGTAGGATAACTTGGCAACATAAGATTTCACAAAACTAGTAACAGAATGAACAAGTAAAAAGAACCGGTAGAGCGGTAATCATAAACAGATAGGAACACCTCATCTGATCAATTATAACTTAAAAAATCGACTTAAGAAATCTTATCGAGTAGAATATAAGTCCGTGGGACGTGTGTAGAAATGAGAAGTCAGCTCAATTTGCTGAAAGATTGGTCTGAAAGATTAGTCGACATTCCTGACTCCACGGATAGTAATGGTATGTCATAAGTCAGAAGTTGAGCCAATAACAAGTGAGCACGCAAATTTACATATCAAGGCTTAACTTGTAAAGCATGTATATCTTCAGTCAAATTACAGACTCGGTAAGTGACAATTGTTCCAATTGGGTGTAAAAGTATTCTTCTAGGAAGTTCACTCGCGTCTCCCTAATCAGGATATCAACAACAATAGCCTACAAGTTCTGCAAGTCAAGCTTCGGGGATCAGCAAACTAATTCGACTGCAGCTTCATATAATGTAACCATGCTGCTTTCTACAGTCCCATGAGTCGATATTAAACATTTAGGAAAGTGTAAAATATGGGCAATGAAGCTAATCAACTAGCTACAGGATTGCAAGAAAACACCAAAAATATTTGAATGTTGCTTCATCAAACATACACTATGGCCTCATGGACTTTAAAGAATGATTTCATAACAAAAACTTTCGTCTCAAAGACCTGACAATTTTACTTCCCTAGATACGTCACTACATTACTACACCCTCATCCCGATCATTTGTACTTTCATAACTTTTGTCAGGGGTATTTTAATAAAAGGTAAACAAATGATCGGGACAAAGAGAGTAGTCCTTCCACCCAATTTTTATTGTCCTACTTTCCTTTTTGAAATAATCTAACAAAAAGCGAGAAAATAACAATCTTACCGCCTCAATTGAGGAGAATTGGGGATAATTTAAATGTGATGGAGGTAGTAGCTAATTAGTTAGGGTTTGGATGTCCACTCCTTTTACTGGCTAAATTTAGAAAGGGGACAATTATTTCGGGATAAATTTGTTCGAAAAATGGGATGAGATGGACAAGGGAGTAGGGAGTAACATCATTCGTCTCGACCGAGGGCATATTACATTACGGGTCGTCCGATAAACAGGCAAACAACGCCTCTCTCAAAGGCTGCGTAAATCCGACCCCCCGAACATCACAATATTACCAACTAATCTACCCAAGCATCCCACAAATGCACAAAAAACCAAAATAATCAATCAGTGCATAAAACTAATCCAATAAGATCAAAGTAAATTTAACACAGTAAAAGAAAGAGGGTAAAAAAGTTAACCTCGAGCGAGGAGAGAAGGAGAGACGGAAGAAAGAGAGGAAAGAGAAGTGTAGCCAGCTGATATTAATTTACCCCTTTGAGTTGCTGAAATTCCTTTTCTCAAAACCTCCATTTTTACCACTTCAAATATCTCTCTTCATTCTTTCAGTCTTTCTTTTGGGGTTTCTGGGTTTTCAATTTTTAATCTAGGCTTTTTATTTGCAACATTCGCGCCTAAATTAAGCAAATTGGGTCGGAAATGAAGGTATTTGGCCTTTACAAAATCTTATTGAAGACACACCATGCATATCCGTCACAAATGAAGACGGATACCATTTTCTCTCATAAAATACCCATGAGATGTGAGTGGGGGAGCACATGGGGGGTGTCCACCTTGTCCCCTCTACCCATTTCCTCTCACAAATTACTCGTTGCAAGATCCGACCCGTCTTCAGCAAGACTTTTTGTTTAGCCTTATGGTGTCCACCTAAAACGGGTTTTTTTTGGGATGAGTGTGAGGGTTTTATGAGCGAACCGCAACTCTTAGTGTTGGTTTTTATGTGGGATTGGTATGTTTGAGATTTGTATTTTTTTTTTTTCAAATGAGTGCACTATGTTACGAGTGAGAATCGAATCTCAAACTTCATGCTTTGGGTAGAAGAGCTCTTCTTACCCACTTGAGCTATCTGATTCGGAGCTGACTTATTCGGACTACTTGAGCTAACTTATTAGAACCTGGCGATGACCTATATGAAAATGAACAAACCCAAATAAGGTATTATTGACCCGGCAAAATTCGAAGCTGAAATAGCTCAATTCGATTTATCGATCTCGTAATGACTTGAGTAGCATGACTACCACCTTTACCCTTACCCCCATGCATGCCAAAGAAATTAAACGATTCACATCAATAGTTTTATTTTATTAACATGTCAAATCAATATTAATTTCAAAATATGATTATATGTATTTTTTAGATAAAGGGTGAAATTCATGTAACTAACGAGTCAGATGAAGTTGGATATAAATAAAACGGAATTACCTTTTCATACATTATGCTAATTTGTTCCCCACCTAACTTCTGATAACATGATGGTGCGTTTATTATTAATGTTATCTTTAATGATAGTGGATAAAAAATTTATGTGGATAATCTAATCTATTTATCTATTTTAATTATCTAAATACGATAACAATTTTGTTTTAGTAAATCAGAATCCTTAGCTTGTCAGAAAAAATTATGTGGATAATCTAATTTATTTATCTATTCTAATTATCCAAATACGATAACAATTTTGTTTTACTAAATCAGAATTCTTAGCTTGTTAGGACTTGCGAATTCCGTAAGCAAAAATATAAAGACCTCTATCTTGTACCGTTTAAATTATTGTTTGTATTTAGAATAATGTTTTTTATTTTTATTTTTTAGAAGCTAACATTAATCTGATTGGATTGGATTAGGAATCATATTTTATTAACAAAAAATAGATAGGAACAAAAATATATCTAGAAATTATCTACTAAAGATCGAGTACAATATCTTCTTATCTGAATTGATTTAGTTAAACAAAATAAAAACGGTAGAACAAAGAGTCTGATCACAAATCAACGACTGCATACAACACTATAAATACAAGCCTCAATATTCATCAAAACTTACCTTAAATCTCATCTACTAATCTTACTTTCTCTGAATTCAATTTAATTTACCGAAGAAATAATAATGGAGTCACCCGCTATTGTATCCTTTGGAGAGATGTTGATAGATTTCGTACCTGACGAAGCCGGTGTTTCATTGGGCGAATCTCGAGGGTTTGTCAAGGCGCCTGGTGGTGCACCCGCTAATGTGGCTTGTGCTGTTACTAAACTTGGTGGTGCTTCCGCTTTCATGGGCAAGGTACGTAATATATTAATCTCTCCGTTTACATTACGTATTTATGCCTCAGATCATTTTATGTACCACGTACTCACGTATGGTCATGCACATAGTATTATGCAAAATATTAGGTTTGCTAATAATAAATGTTTTGATTATTTAAAAATCAAAATTTGGTACTTTATTTGTCAATATTAACCGATAAATTAAAAAGGGTTGTGCTCTATTATTGTTTGTCAATTATGCGATAAACACGGCATTGTTTTGTTGATTGTGAATGAAGGTTTCTCCGTAGTGTAGTTAATATAACATCTGTAGTTATTGTGTGAGACGGTATTTATTAACATTAAATGAATAGTTTCCTTACAAAACTAAACCATCTTATTGTGAGATCAACTTAGACATAATTTTTAACTATTTTCATCTATAGTTGTATGTTATTAGTAATAAGTTCTACTCAGTTTTATTTATAAATAATAAATTAGAATTGTATGTTCATAGCCTGTTAGTTTCATTTATAATAATGTACTATTTTGTGTGTGTTTTCCCTACACTTAATAGGTTGGAGAAGATGAATTCGGAAAGATGCTCGTAGACATTCTAGACAAAAACGGGGTGAACACAAATGGCGTGTGTTTCGACAAGGAAGCTAGAACTGCCTTGGCCTTTGTGACCCTAAAGAAAAACGGTGAACGAGAGTTCATGTTTTACCGAAACCCTAGTGCCGACATGCTTTTAAAAGAATCCGAGCTCAACGTTGAGCTTATTAAGCAGGCCAAGATCTTTCATTATGGCTCTATTAGTTTAATCACCGAGCCCTGTAGGTCCGCTCACTTAGCCGCTATGAAGCTAGCTAAAGAAGCCGGTGCTATTCTTTCTTATGACCCCAATGTTAGAATCCCTCTTTGGGCTTCTCCTCAAGATGCTAGGGATGGTATCAATAGCATTTGGAACCATGCTGATATTATCAAGGTTTGTGTTTATATTATTTACGTTCACACGTAACACGAGAAAATCTGAGTTAATTTTCATATTAGTATCGAGTAATTTAAAAGTAACACGAGCTAATACTATATAATGGGAACTTATGAGATTAATTAATAGATTCTAAATCATTTTGTTATGTTTATATTTATTTAGATTCAAAATTAATTTGTTTTGTTTATAGGTAAGTGATGAAGAGGTGGAGTTTTTAACGCAACAAGATCCTTACAGTGAAGAAGTTGTCATGTCTTTATGGCACCATGATCTCAAACTTCTCATGGTTACTGATGGTGAAAAGGGATGCAGATATTTCACCAAGGTTATTTCTTAACTTGTTCTTATCAAATTTCTCAATGTAAGAGAATGGTATCGAGATTCGCTATCAAATATATATACATAACGTAAAATATTGATTATTGGATAATTGAATGAAACTGCAGAATTTTAAAGGATCAGTGAAAGGGTTTTCTGTGGCAACAGTAGACACGACAGGAGCAGGAGATGCTTATGTTGGCTCATTCCTCTATTCCCTCGCCAACAATCCCTCACTCTTGGAGGTATATATACTTTTTTAGAGTGTTATGAGTAATTTTGATGTTATTATTATATTTAATATTGTGTTAATTTATTAAAATAAATTATTATATAGGATGAGAGCAAGCTGGTAGAGGCATTGACTTTGGCAAATGCGTGTAGAGCACTAGCAACAACTCAAAAGGGTGCTATTCCTGCTCTTCCAAGTATGGGCGAGGCACTTGAATTGGTCAACAAAAACTGAATTTTGCCAAGCTATAGATTTGTTTTACATTAGTTAAAAAACAGTGGTTTTTTCAATTATGTTTAACTTAGGTATTTAATTAAGTTTTAGTGTGATTTATGGTGAAGTTTCACCTAATAATGTTGTTAGATTTCTACAATTTCGTTCCAGCAATATATTTATTATCTTGTTTATATATTCACGTTTTTACTTGCATTTACTTATGTTTACCATACGATCCGAGCACTTGTGCTGTTATAGAGTATTAACACAATAAATCAACTTCACAGCTATAAGGTCAAACGTTCGACTCAGAACTCCCCATGAATCCACCTACCCGATTTGATAAAAGAGGATTTTCTCGGTGATAATTACTGATTTACTGGTACAAACCAATGATAAAATAAGCTCTTTTTATAAAGTTACTAAGTAAAGTACTGATATATAGAGGTGAAAAGCTATAATAATTGTTTATAATACAAACCAATTATAATGAGGGGATTCTGTACATGTCCAGGTACTGATATACTCCGTATGTATCAGATCCCTTGACAGCTGAGTTTGGCATCTCCATCTGCCTTCTGCAATATTCATAAGCTAGCAACACACTAATAGATGTCGATCTCTTTTGAGGAAAGTTAACCCGAAAAAAGCATTGTCTTCTCCAGTCACGTAGATTCTTACAGCGTAGCATATTTTCAGGGTGCAATGAAGCTTTACAGTTACCCAGCCTAACTTGTTTAGCATTATCGTCCAACAACATCAGAGCTTTACCGTCAAATTTCAAAATTTTCACCTGTTGCAAAGATTGTATTCAACAGACTCGAGATTAGTCTTATAATCTCTACTTCATTCATTCACCCAGACATAATAAAACATTTAAACAGACTTCCAAGTTAAATATATGATAAATTTGACAACAAAATCAAGATCATAGAGATAATCCATCACTTTGGCGGTGTATTGGGTGCCGACATGACACGACACGCCATCACAGGCCCAAAACGTCTATTTCCTTTGCTGTTCAATGTTCATCCCATTTGAATTTTTAGGGTCATTATTTCGAAATCTTGACCAAATAAAATTACAAAAGTATGGACAGAGGATCATCTTGGAATACACCAAAGTTCAAGTGGGAATTGTGAAACACAAGAAGTAACCTTTTTTTTACAAAAATAGCCGCATTCAACACTCTTACACCATGTTGTGTCCGACACTTGTCATTGAGTCAGAGCAACAAAGAGGAATAGTGATGGCAGGAGATCAAGGCTCAAATGCTCAATTCTCATGCCTTGCATTGGCTTGCAAAAGAATGAGGGTTTCCCCTGTTAACGCCTTGTTCTTGGGATACGGCTCCTTAACATACACAATAACACAAGTAAAAAATACTCCTTCCTTCCCACTTGATTAGAGGTGGTATTCAAGACTTAGCGGTGAAATATTATTATTACCCTTTACAGAATTTCCATGTAGAGATGTAATTTCCGTTCCATTAGGATTTAGGAGCATCCATTGGGTGGAGGGAGTATGTTGCTTAATTAGGAATAGTATGTAACTTCAAATTTTTTTTAAACTAGATATAGAAACGAGCCGCTTATTTCAGGATGGATAAAAAAAGAAATTTGGAACAATGTAAATGGGATGAAGTGAGTAAAGAAACCTACCAAGTACTGACAAGCCAATCATTGTACACAAAGCGAGAATGTGAGATGTCTCGAGGTAAAACCCTTACCTTGAATCAAAAGTTACATCGTTTCAAGCGTAACTAAGCTGCCTCATTGACAATTAATCTAAGCTTCTGATAGCTATCTCTGTATCGAACTGAAGATGCCTCAATACCTGAATCGCAAACAGGAAAAGTAATTAGAATATCAGAAGCTTCACCACAACAAAGTAAGATCAAGCAAGAACTTCCAAAGTGTATCATACTTGAAAGAATCCAAGAAAAGGCCCAATGTTAGTCCAGCTTTCCAGTAATTAAACAAAACAACAAGGCCTCTAATACCGTTGGGTGAAGAAATAGAAATTTTATACATAAGAGCCCCGATACCCTCCACGACAGCAACTGCCACACCAGCAGACAAAATGTCCCAATCGCCTGTCTGCCCAATGACAGTAGCAAATGCAGTCGCACAATAGAAGCCCACTAAAAAGAAAAGAAGCTTTCTCGGAAGGTCCTTTTTAAGTTCCTTAAGTCTTGCATCCAGCCTTCTCTGTAGAGACTTAATTGTTTTAAGTAACCGGGTTCTTCCATCACCACTATTGGTGAGAGGATCAAATCCCGCGCCATCTGCACGGCTCTTTAGTGACCAGTCCAACCTCCTGACATTATAATTCTTCCATCAGGCAAATTAAGGAGAAGAAACTTTCACAAAGAGAATTTTGTAACACAAGCAGTGGACTAGTTTTTAACATCGTAGATCTATACTGAAACCAGAAGTAGATAGTAGTTGTCTTATCACATGTATTATCCCTCTAAAAAAATATTACGAGTCTACTACGCATAATCAATATTACAGGGGTATTGGCATTAGCCTAAGTAAGTCAAAGCCAAAATTTAATATCAGCATAACGAAATCATCTAAAATAAACCCGTTTCAGCTCTTATTTGGGTGTAAAGGGGGCTTTTGAATCCTGGATTCCTGGTCGTCGCATGGTACCACCTCCAGCAACCTAGCCAACTAAAGTACAAAGCCCGTTTTGTTTTGCCAGCTAAACTAGAAAAGTCCACTTTGATTCTTAATCAAGCCAAAATTGCATAGAAATACAAAAACGGTTTTGACTAGAGAAACCCAGGATTTCAACTAATCTAATCCACTTCAAAATTGCAAGGGTATACCCGAAGAGTTTCTAAATGCCAAGATAAAATTGAATGTATGTTTGTGTACTTGTTTTAATAGTCAATACACTTCCATGCAAACCATATCCTATGAAAGAATGGTAGAGCTACTGAGAAATATAGGAGTTATGGAACGGTATGCCAAAGTTTCTTACAAATTGACTACTTACCCCCACCTCGGTGCTTTCATAGATCAAGTTGAGCAAGAATCTCAACCCATGGAAGAAGCATGTACACACAGTTTCGTGTAAACTAATGAACGGCAAGTAATTTCTAGACAAGAAGGCCATCCTTATTTCTCAGAATCATCACCCATTCTTTGTTTTAACCACCAGTCCACCATTACCCCATAATAATTTCCCAAATCCAAGCAAGCCAGAAAACGTACACTCAAACAGAAAATGAAAGATCTATATGAATCAACCAAACAACGAAAAATGGGAAATTTTTGTGTATTGAAAATGTATACACAGTAATTATAAAAGTAGTTGGTGTAACTGTTCAATAAACACATACCTCCTATTTCCAAGCAAACTTAGCTCATTCACTTGAATAAAAGGTAGCTTAGCACAACCGTTCCACCCATAGATAAATGCCGCCCTACGAAGCAAAGCAAAACAGCTGCTATGAGAGAAAACCTTAAACTGAATCTTTGTGGAGAAAGACCTTATATATGTTGGATAGAGAGGTAACCTAATTCCAAATGTCAATACCATGGACAGCCCGAGCAACTCGGCATCCAATCTGAAAATAACACAAGACATATCACTTCTCCAATATCCTTACCCTCATCAAATTCCCCATTACACATCAAAGTTCTCGACTTTTTGTGGCCGAGCCTTCAACTAACATTTCAGCATCTACCCATATAATGTAAAGGACATTACAGCTAAGTAAAATTACAGTTTCCCCATAAGCATCAAAAAAAATATGCAAGTCAACCTACTCTTGGGGGGCCACAACTAAGATTATCACAACAACAACAGCATTACCCCAATAAGTCAATTGCTCCCCCAAATTGCGAGGTAAGGGGGTCAGATGTAAGCAGCTGTATCCTTGTGTTAGCAACACGAAGAGGCTATTTTCGAATGACCCAAGATGACAATTTCGTCGAAAACTATGATTATCAGAGCCAAGTAAAAATAACACAGCAAAACAATTGAACTAGTGATGAAATTTAGCTGAAATTAATAAAACTAAAAACAAAAATCGAAACTTGCAATGTTACTCTATACTAAAAATTCAAAACAAAAACAATGGCAAAAATGGGAAAAGAGTAAATTGGATTTGATAAATACCTGTTATTCAAACATAAGAAAACCCATTTCTCTGGTGACTTCAGTGGATTGATAATGGTGGAGGAGGAGATTGTCTAATGCCTGGGGATATAGCTTGTGATTTGTGTTTGTGAAGAGGAGCTCTCGCGCTTTTGTTTTCTTGGTTTTGGTCTCCCCTCATTTTTGGGGTCGGGTCTATTCCGGGTTGGTTTGTAATATTGCAAGGGCCGGTTATATGGGTCGGCTCCAGAAAGGGTTTAAATTAACGTCTTTTTCCAGACATTTGTTTCTTTTATTTTAACTAGTTTTTACGCCGCGCCCGATGGGCGCGGAGCCAAAATCCCACGACCTAGGCCGGTGACCTGCCTGAAGTAACCTTCGTTGGTGGAATGTTAGTTATAGTGAAGGGTAGGTTAGCGCGGTTGGTAGGCCAATAGAATAGATGTCGGTTACGTTGTCGTTATTGTTGTTCTCTCGTTGAGTATTTAAAGGTTTAATCACATCAATGTATGGCAATGGGTTTTTAAATTTGCGTTCGTCACTAAACTCTAACTACATTGGTGATATGTCTCGGTAACTACCCAGAATGTGGGCTTTGTCGATGAAGTGCGAGATTTATTTAGTGGCCACGGAAATATGAAGTACAGAGACCTGTGTACTCATAGCAATCACCTGGCAAACATTGCGTAGATTACGTCACAGCACATTGTAATTAAAATATGGTTACTGAACCTAGAACACTGCCCGTGATGTGCAAGCAAAATAGGTTTTCTAACAATTAGTCTAGCAAAGTCCAAAAGTAGTTCACTGCACTATGAAGGAAACGACAGATTGCGTGGCAGCGTCTGCTATGTCAAGCAACAGGAGTCATACGTCCGTATCGAGCAGTCCCCTGTGAATGCTTTGTC
>JAGPOY010000788.1:0-20618 GCA_018983105.1 Silene uniflora | reverse complement strand
TTTCACAAAACCTTATCCTTTACATGAAATAATTTCATGAACTAAATACATGGTATTTCAAGCCTTTTAAAATTCTATTATTAATGTTTAATTACACTTAAGTATTTACAAAGTTTGTTTGTAAATTACTTAAATTAAATAAATATTTTTTTTCATATATTTTATTTTTCTTATGAAAATATATTATATGATCTTTAATACTCATTTGTCGATTAATTAGTTCTTTAAAATATTTTTTATATACAACAAAATTATAGTATATTATTTTTTTTTATAGTAACAATAATAGTTAATTAGTGCCTTATAAAAAAAGTAGTGAATTAGTTACAATACAATTTTTTTTGTGTTAATTAAGTTTAAATCTAATGGAATATGGATGAATTTTTAATGGAAATAAATAAATTAAATTAAATTAATGTAATATAGTAATAGATTAATTAATAATCCATGTCATATATTAGTTTGCCTAGTCACATTTGAGGTGGCTTTTTTTCATCTCATGTGGCATTGTCTACGTGGCATTTTTAAGTTAGGCTTTTAATAGTATTTTATAGATCTCTCAGATTCAAAGTCTCGAAAAGGAAGATCCGAAGGGAACCCGTCGTATCAGACCCAGACCTGACCCATTTGATACACTAATAAGTTACTTTAGTTATGTGATACACAACTACATCTGCCATTTGATTGCCTGCAAATATGATGAGCAAGATGTACAGCTTTTTCATTTTTAGAAAGGAATTTCTGGCTTTTCAATTAACATCTCAATTAGACAGTAAAACCAAGAGAATCGATAGCTTAATACATACAAGAAGGTTTTGGGGAAATCGGCAAAATTAGAGCAAGCAATTAAGTAAAAACTGGGTTAAATTGGTTAAATTAAGCAATTGGTTAAGGGAGAGTGGAATGATCGCCGGAGAGATAGGCCACAGCCCACAAGACAGCCCAATGCGTGTTTAGTTGGGTTGACTCAACAAAGCAAAAAGAGACGATAGAAGTAGGTAAAACCACCAAGCAACAAGAAAAAAAAAAAAAGAGACGATAGAAGATTAGAAGTAGGTAAAACCACCAAGCAACAAGAGACATATGTGTAGGGGTAAGTTACTACCCCGGTTCACTTATTTGTTTACCTTTTGTTTTGGCACAAAAAAAAAGAAAAAAAAGGGAGATAACCATTTGTGGTGGTTGTTACGGGGTACTCGTTAGTGAGTGATAAATGGACCATAATGTGTATATAGGATATAGGGGTAGGCATAATCCGGTCCGGACCGGAATCTAATGGACCAGAACCGGAATTAAAAATTTTGGTCCGGTTTCGGGTTCACAATTTTCTAAGATCCCGGTTTACAGTCCGGTCCGGCCCAGACCGAAAAATACCGGTCTGAACCGGAAGTAGTCCGGTCTAATCCGGTCCAATGGACCGGAATTTGAAAAAGTGGGCATGTATTGACAATTTCAATCCAATCGGTCCAACTTGGGTATGAAATTCTGAAGGGTTAGAATAAATTAGAACCGATATCAAACTCCATTCCAAAAAGGGTAAGCCAAACACTTGAATCCATTCAAAATATTACAACCAAACACCACCTTTAGATGTTTTAAACTAAAAAATATTTGAACCATGATTAGTTACATGTTCTTTTTTTCCTTAGGCAGTAGATTTTATACGTGTATACAAATGCGTTGTACGCAAATACACTCATGAAATCTTACCAGGGATGGCAATGGGTCCAGGAGTCTAGGATCCTACCCAGATTCGCCGGTCCGAACCCTAATGAGGCGGATATGGATCTCATATTTATGGGGCCAATCACCCAGACACCGGTGGATCTAGGTTGTATATGGGTCTTATCTTTTTCATGTCATTTTACTTATCTCATAGCTCATTAACGAAATTGCTACATAATTTAAATATTCGAAAACTGAAAAAAAATATCCTTTTTTCCTCAACCAAATAATAATTGGTAATTTTGTTCAACTGACGAATTTTATATTGTAATCCTGATAAACATTTTTAATGCGTTTCATTAAAATTGCATTACATTAAAAATGACGAATTTAATTAAAAAATTGATAAACAGGTCCATTTAAGATCCAAAATACTACGCACATTCAATGGACCAAAATCTCGGTCTGAAAATTTTGGATCCAGCAAATATAAAGTATAAACTGTATACGAGTCCAACTTATATACTACTGTAGCATATACTCCTCCCCTTAACTAGAAGTGGCTGGAGGTGGCAATCGGGTCGGTCTGGGTCGGGTTATATTGGGTTCGGGTCAAGTCGGGTTAGCATACCCTTTCGGGTTGAGTCGGGTCGTTATCGGGGTCGGGTCATTTCGAGTCAAAAGGATGTATCAGGCCGAGTCAGGTTTGGGTCGGGTCAGTATCGGGTCGGGTCAGGTTTGACTCGGGTCATTATCGGATCCGGTTACTTAACCGCATTATTACAATTTCTGACAATTAAATTTCGTTTTTAACCTAATATTTGGTTTAATTACTTCAATAATCAATATTAAGTCAAACGTATCAATATAAACACAAAATCACTTTTATTTTGATCAAAATTAAGATTTATAATTATCAGGTCATCAATTTAATCAGGTCGGGTCAATATCGGGTCGGGTTCGGGTCACTGATAATCGGGTCGTGTCATGTTATAGGTCGTCATCGGGTCGGGTTCCGGTCACTGATAATCGGGTCGTGGCGGGTTACAGGTCGTCATCGGGTCGAGTCGGTTTCGGATCACAATATTTTCGGATCGGTTTTACTCGGGTTCGGGTCGGGTCGGACTTGCCAGCTCTAAAAGTGAGGAGGACTTAGAACTATTAAATAGTTGAACTCCATTGGGCAGGTTTGGTTATTGGGTTGACGAGACGTTGCGCTGGGCTACAACAAACAAGATAAACAGGCCCATCTCTCAACTTCTCACTTCTCTAATCCAATCAACAGTTTCCTTATCTATCCTCTTCCCTTTCTAATCTAATTAAACCCAGAAAATCAATTCCTTTCATCTCCTTTACCCTCGACTCCGGTCCGATTGCGATGGACGAGGAACCTCGTAGGGTTGCTAGGTCGGTTGCGGCGGCATGTCTACTACAACATTTTGCTGCTACCGAACCATCGTTCATACCTATTGTATCAGTAATAATGGTTCAACATATGAATCATTATGGTTTGATATCACCTACTGAGAAAGACTCGTTGATGAAGGCGGGCGGCGATTCTGAGGATTCTGTGGAGAATATGGTGTTGGCTATTGAGGAGGCTGTACTTTCGATCGAGAAAGATACCGGAGGGGTGTCTTGTTTTCCCGCTCTGAATTTGTATGGCAAGGGGAAAGATCGGGTTTATGTCATGAGTATTCAAGTCGATAAGCTCGTTAAGGAGCTGCTCCCGAGTTCTCTGCGGTTTCAAGACCTAAGTGTTTCGGCTACTGATATACCATTTGATAACGAGGAATACCAAACAAAAAAGGAGGAGAATATCAGCATACTTGACCCCAGGCATAATTTGACTTGGTTCAAATGTCCCACCAAACCCGCTACCACCTCGACTCCAGCCCCCACTCGTACACCTCGCATTCGTCGCTTCCGTTACAAGGTAATGTTGTTTTCCCTAATACTTAGGCCACATTTGGATGTATTGCATTGCTACTGTACTGTGTTTGCTGCTGATTATCGTGATTTGTGATAATTCTAGCTGTTTTCCTAGTAATACTTGGGGGAAATTTGGGTTAATGGGGAAGGAAAGCTGTGTAGGGAGTAGGGCCGGAACAAAAACTAGTAAAAGAATTGGAAAACCATTTAACAGGAATTAACCTTAACAGGATACATAATTACATATGGGTTCCGTGTGACCTCGGCTCTAGCTGCAGGCATGAACCGCTATTCCATTTTGACTGGAGCTCCTGAATGATTTTTCTCAGCATCGAATCCATGACTCCCTATTAAGCCATGCCATAACCCTACACTTGATTTTAATAAAAAACACCTTAAATACTAACTTGGAAATTAACACAACATCTTAACAGGATAGCTGTAGTTGTATGCTTTCATGGCCTATGTGACATAGAGAAAGCGTACGGAAACATTAACTGATTAGACAGTCTTATCAACATGTATCTAGGAGAAAGGACCTGAATTTTTCTTCTTTTTAGCGATAAGGAACTAACACTACTTTCAGTCATTCTGCTGTTAAGATTTTTCACAAGTTTTTAATTCCATTCGTTTCCATTAAATTAATTAATTACTTCACACATCCATTCGAATAATTGTTGAATGTATTTGATTCGAAATTACCAACTAGCAACTTGATTTGAGTCCCTTGTTCAGTTTTATTATTTCTATTCTTTTAATTGGAGTATTAGTAGGGGAGCAAAATGAGAAGCCTCAACAAATTGATGCATAGAAGAATTTTAAGATGAAAAAGAGAGGAGAGATTAAAGAATTGAGATACCTGATGACTGATGTAAATGGAACACTAATGACAGGAACAACTCAACTTAACGGCAGAATGACGGAAGTAGAGATTAGTGCCTTATCGCTAAACAATTGAAGTTCGGGTCCTATTCGTACGGTTAACTCGACAATACCTACACTAAAGCAAATTAAGTCTGTAGAAAAGAGTACTTGACACGTCCCATAAATCCCCTCATTCTGCACGTTAGACTGCCTGGTATATGAAAGTTTTTTTTTTAAGGTGTGAAATTTATGATGATTCTTACTGTTCCTTTCTTTATGTTTATTGATTGTTCTCTTTTTCAACTGTCTCAAAGTTTTTTTTTAAGGTGTGAAATTTGTGACGATTCTTACTGTTCCTTCCTAGTCATACTCTTTACTATGTTATATTCAACACTATATACCAATAATATAAATATAATAAGCCAGACTGCAAAACATACCAGCACTGGCTCACTGCACAGTACAAAAGAGCCGAGGTTTATTTTGCATAAGGTACATATTTACTTCTCCAGAACATGCTTGATTCCTTCCACACTTAAAAGCAGCTCCATCATCCTAGTGTCTTCTATGTGGACCTCGGGCATCCACTAACCACAAAACAAATGTGCATACTCAACATAACCCTCACCACCTGCTCCCTCGAAGCGTTTGGAGGCCCCAGCCGATTTTGGACAAATAACACAAGGAGCACGTCCACGACTCGTTGACCTCTCCTTGCACGCTATAGCACTTCTGGTGAAGGACAATCTTACAAACAACCAACAAGTTCAACTGATCCCCGTATCTCCTATACTACAAACATGACATAAGCTAGAACTACCCTCACAAGGCTATGTAACCATAAGTCTTTCTGACCATTCAATGTCGCCCAAAAGTTTCGTTTTTTCATAGGTCGGGTAGAAAGCCCTGTTTCTAGAACCTAAAACCCATTCTACACAACTACATAAGTGTATCGAAGACACAACACTCAAACTATCATTACTGTCCTTCTCTATCCTAACTTTAGGCTTATCAAATTCCTTCTCAACTTCCTCCTCCTTCAATTCCACTTTTGAGAGATAGATCAACGTCACGGTTCGTTTCACCATGCCCATATCCCCCTGAACTACATTTTCAACTGGACATCTTCAATTCTTAATATAGCATCTCCAACATCCATCATTTTCTACATCAATATTACTATTATTATTACTATCATTATAGTTACTGCAATCATTGCTCCTAACAACATTTCGAAAAACAGGAATAGTAAAGCAAGAATTAACACTATCTAGTATCTACCAAAGAAAACAACAACGAAAGTCGAGAAACCAACATATCATTCTATTTTTCTATGTGACAGCCTGACATCTAAGTGACACAAAATGTATCTTTCATCCTGTTGGCTTGGACTTTAGTGTAAAAGAAAAGTGATTGGGATGTTAGTTGAGATAACTGTGATGCGTTATATAATATATCAAACTTTATCATCAAAGCCACATTGGTAACCAACGGGAGCAACCCTAACCCTAAAAGAGCTAGGCCATAAACTTGAAGCATTGGCAAAGCATCCAGTGACACATTAAACAAAAGACACATATGAAATGCACCCTTGACACATAAAAAATAAAGATGGCAATCCTCGCCATCCTCCATTCTTTGTTTCCGAGGTAAAATCCATGTCAGGCATAGGCGAATCTATGTAGTTGCAAGGGGTAGCATTTGCTACCTCATCTGAAAAGAATTATTCAGAATGGTACTGTATGAAACCCCAAATATTTGTTTCAATTATTAATAAAGCAGCGCATGTTAAGAGTCATATAATGAATAGTGGTGTAGTGGTAAATGCGTTTTGTGACCAATGAGGACGGGTGGGGGGTTGAATTTCTGTTGGACGCTTTTTGCATTTATCCTTGTTCCATGTCGTGGTCAATTTATGATGCTCCAATTTCACTCTCTATTATTTGGATTCATTGCCCATTATTTATTTTCATTTCCTTTCACAAATACTTGCAAAGAGGATTTTAATTGCTTCTTTCTTCAAATGATTTCATTATATTGTGATTTTTATAGTGTTCTATTAGAGCTCATCATATTATTTATTTTCATCGTTCACTGTTATATGAAATGTATCTTTTGATTTGAACGGTAATAATGGTGGCAAAGTGCATTGAAGTAATATACTACTCCTATAAGGAAGCTAAATAATGTACGCTATTTATAAGTCTGTAAATTTTTTTGGAATTTTCGCTGATGTCAGGCTTCTAACGCTACACGATCTCTGTAAAAAAATGCGTTTTGGAATTTTTGCTGATGCCAGGCCTTAGTTTAGAAAAGCGCGCTATATCGCATGAGATACAAAAGGCACCGAAGGTGCATGAGGCACACCTGAGGCGCATACGAGGCGCATTAGTTTGCAATTTCATATTTTTTTTCGAAATACTTTTATTTTACCCTTGTTTTCTTCCCTTTATCCTTAATTTTCACTTTTAAAGTACATGTTAGCCCTCTTTAAAACAGAAAAGGGATTATTTTCGCACAAAATTTGATTGTAAAATATAGATGTTCTTCTGAAAAATTAGTGTGCCTTGTGTGCTAAAGGCGCGTGGCTCGCGCCTTGCCTTCTCAAACTAACTGTCAGCCCTCTAACGCTACACGAACGCTGATTATTTAGCTTCCAAAACAAGAATCTACACTCCTCTCATCGTTATAACGTTTTGGAATTTTCTTTTATTGAAGCTATAGTGGTAAGCCTGCAAAATTTTTCTTTCAAGTGCTTGCTTTTCAAAATGTGTCATAAAGATGATTGCAAACTGCTATCTTTCTGATATCTAAGTGACACAAAATGTAGCTTTAATAAAAAGAAAAGCGATTGGGATGTTTGTTGAGACTTGAGAGTAACTCTGATGCGTGATATGATATATGCAAACAATGCAAGCTTGTATTATTTTTACTTGATTTTTATCGAGATTTGTCAGGAAGATTGGTTTGTGTTCTTTTATCCTTTGGGATGGTTACTTTTTTGTGTTTTTGTGTGATTTATGATCCTAAGGGGGCATTTGGTTTGGGATCGATAGGAAAGAGAAAGGGAATGAAACTACCCCATCCCCTTTGTTGTCTTTTTCCAATTCTCATTCTCCTCTTCATTCCTTTCCATACCTCCAAATCCTCTTTGCCGTATAGGATGAACTTGACTTTTTTTCATGTGTTGATTTTATTTGGTTTTGTTTCAGCTTTAGGTTTTTTAATCCTTTGGAACTTTAACTTATATGTCTGTTGATCGTTGATTGTGTCATGCAGGGACAGCGGCATCAATAGGTATGTCGTGGCCTTTTTGAATCAAGCTCTTTAGTTGCGGAAGGAAGAAGATGTGCATATCTAGGATGGTCAATTGTTTATATGATGGCTCTTTTGAATCAAGCTATTTAGTTGCTGATTAATGCAAACTTGAGAAAGGAGATGTGTATGTATGGCTGATACAGTAGTTATTTACTAGCTTTTTGAATCAAGCTCTTTAGTTGCAGAAGGAAGAAGATGTGCATATCTAGGATGGTCAATACTTCATATGATGGCTCTTTTGAAACACGTTCTATTTAGTTGCTTTCTATGCAAACTCGAGAAATTAACTCATGTATGCTTTTAGCTTCTTCGCTTGAGGAGGCATTCAATGGAAGAAATTGGCACCATGTCATCTTTAATTTAGCTCGAGCGTTACAATTTGCATTGTATTTTCAGACTCTCCAAAGTCTTAAGACTCTGCCACCTCAGCTTTCCACTAACTTTTATTATTTCTTTATTGTTTAGACCCATCTCAGACTCACCTCAGACTTTATACATTATCCGTCAGATCCACCTAAGACTCTACTTTTACATTTACTTCTTTTTTTTATAAAAAGAAAGGACACATGACATTTAATAATTGGATAATTTTATTTCATGGTGGGGTTAAGACTCAACCAAAGTCTTAAGTTGAGTCTTGGATTTCAAGACTCACCTTAAGACTTTGTTAAGACTTGGGGAGATTATTGGTAGTTTTGAGAGAGTCTTGTCTCAAGACTTGCCAAAGTCTTGTCTCAAGACTACCAATAATCTTACCCTCAGCCTATAAAAATCGTAACTTTGGTTGGTTTGAGAACCAATTTCCAAATTTCCGGGCACAACAATGACAGTAAGGCCTAAAGCTCTTAACATTTCGCCCTGCGCGTGAGAGAAACTTGAATGTGATACTTTTTTTTAAAACTCGTTCCTTTTTTTTTTTATTAGGCCGTAGTCGTAATAAAATGTGGTAATTCAACATGTCGTTTGGATATATTTTCAGTTTGGTTTAGTATAGGGGGGGTTGACATTTGACCCCACGATCTCGACCTCATAATTATCAGTCGGACCCCTGATTGGATCAACTGGTAGATTGTGGTGATGTTGGTTCACTGTGATTTTTTTTAAGCATGCTAACCAGAAACCGGTGCGAAGCCAGCTTCCTTCCAATTATCTTATCTCAGTAAAAGTAAACCTAAAATAGGGACAAAGCAGAAAATGATGAAGATGAGGTTTTGGGTATAAAAGACTGGAAGGAGAGAAACAAGATCTTCTGTACTAGCCTCGTTAGAAGAGGTAAACAAGATAAATCTCCGGAGACGTGAAAAGACCCGATAAAGATTCCAGAGATCTTTCCCAACATGCGTATAACCCAGCGACTTAGATTCATTGATGCATTCCACCATAAAAAGAAAAGGACTCTGCTAATACATCAGTTACATCAGGTTCATGCCCTGAAAGAGACTCGGCTTTAGGTTTAGCCACTGAGCTGGCTCGACTTGTTGCAATGAAAGGAGTCCAACCAATAAAAGATGCCCACCAACAGTTTCCAGCATCATTGTCGATTTCCGCAGCTAGTTAAGGAGAAGTGTTTAACATCATTAACATTAATTGGGTTAGAGTTATCAGCATCTAACAAGTCCAATAAATCTAAATTAGGCTGAAAAGGGATCTCGATTAGTTCATCGAGCGAGTTATTCTCGCTGTGATTGTCTACCAAAAAAATCCGACTATTGTAGAGGTAGGGTCTCTTATATCGTCAAACATAAGACCGGGATCTTTCATTGAGGTCCAAGTGCTAGAAGGGGAACTTGAGTGCTCCAAGGTGTCTTTGGTGGTTGTGGATAGGGCTCTGCATAAATCAAGGGAGTTTGGGTCTCTTTGTCGGTCTCCCTAGAAATTTTGACCATTGGACTGTACTGGAACATATCAGGGTATCCATCTGAAGTAGCTTGGTAACATCAAAACTTGAGTTGAACTCCCTGGGACGAGAAACTGGCAGCGATGAATCGATGATACCCCATCTTGAATTCTAGATGACTCAATTTCTGTCTATCCTGAATTAATCAATTACAGAAGGTCGCCTTGAGAAAAAAATAGCAGTAAAACACTAGACTAGATTAACAAGAAATTTACCATTATACCAAGTGTGACCTCTTCTGTTACATAGCTACCGACATTACAAGGGCTGTGTTATCTGACTAAGATACCTGACCAACAAATGTAAGTAACTAAGTACCGATGAGGGTCACGAAAAAAAAAAAGAATACAAAAAAATTCCCCTCAAAAAAGTCGGTCATCATCTCAGATAACTGTTACTAATGGGACGACTTAACAGACATATGGGACTGGGACTGGGACTGCGACTGCGACTGCTACTGCTACTGCAATGAAATTCTACGATTACACAAACAAGGAACGTAGAAAACACATAAAATGGTATCGAAAGAGATGAAGCTCACAATAGGCTACATGAACACATGATTAAAAATAATTTAGGGTCAAGATCCGTTAAACCCGTGACCCGACCCGAAAATGGATTAAGTTTATTAAAAAATTATATTTAAAACCAACAAAAATTAATATAAAATGATAAAAATAATTCGAGCTTTAAAATTTTGGAACTAAAAATGCTTAAATTTATTTTAAAACATAGTTTTATCATGATTAGTTACTCAGATGATTGTCACGTAAATATAGTCACCACCGCTTGTCACATACGTATAAAAGCTGATTGACCTGATATTTCGTATAACGCTGTGATTTTGAATATTAAACAAAAATATGTTTAATGTTACTAATATCATATATTAAACTAGATAATAATTAAATTAAAGAATAACTATGTGTTTTAAAATTAAATAAAATAAAAATTTGCGAAAAGGCGTTAATCATACCCGTTTCTGACCCCAAACCCGCCCTGAATCCGTATTTTACAAACCCGAAATCGATCCGACCTTTTACCCGAACACGAAGTGACCAAACCCGTAACCCGCCCGTTCCACCCGAAACGTTTGACAGCTCTACCTGTAATGGTCCCATTGTCCTCTGTTTTGGTCTAGAGTTTGATGACGAATTGGCGATTCTAGGAATGAGTCATAAGGGTGTGAAAATTAAATAAATCGAAAAATCAATACATATATATAAAGTAGAAACATTTCAAGCGATATGTTTGCCTATAGGTTTTAATAACTAAAGCAAATTTTAATAAAGTTATCCTATCAAGAGTAGATTTCGAAATAAATTTAATAAAATTATCATAATAAAATTAGATTTAATTTCTTATTATTTTTAAAAAATATATTTTCATAAAATATCCAAATATAAGTAGATTATAATTATCACATAGATAATAATAGACATTCATAAAAGTTCAAGTTGATTAAAATGTTATGTAAAGATGGTGTATTGTAACCTTACGTAACTACCCAAAGTATAAACAATGGTTCCATCAAAATATAATCACTAAATAATCATTGGAGTGTGTACAGAAATCATAAATGCCTCCATATACATTCAAACGATCAATGCATATAAAACAATTCAACGATCAATCTATAATACTATTTTTGTTTTATTAATTTACTCTCTATAAGAATATGGAGATCATTCGGTGGAAAAACTAAACCGAGGATAATTGAATTAGAATTAGGCGGTTTTGACTACTCGAAGCTTTTGTGTAACAACGGAGAAACTCATAGTATTATTTTATATGATGAATTATATTGATGATTAGTTATAAACTCACACATAGCCTAGATTTCGAATGAAAGTGGTTCTGAAAGAGTCTTAATAATTTAGATTACTTATTACTCAACGCCTCAAGAGTGTACATATGTTATGATCATTAATTAATTGAATCAAAAGAATGCACATTATGTTTAGATCCAACATGATCTTGCTATTTACTCATAAAACTTTGTGCTTAAGCGAAGACAATATCCATTGAGGTCATATTATTCCATGACTACGATAAAAAAAAAGTCAAAGGTTAGTCAATTAATTACGTTGGAGTTTATCTTCCCAACTCAGTTTTAGTCATGATTAGCTTTACGTAGCAGCGTCAAGAACAACAAGGCCACACGAAGAAATTTGTTTAAGAAAAAGTCAAGGTTTTCGCATAATTACCAAATTAGGCGTCATGTTATGTATTTTAATTTGCATGAAGTTTATAGACGAAAAGCAATATTAATTGTAGATAGTGAAAAACTAATTCCGTTGTTTAGAGATCAAACGAATTCTCCAAACCCCTACATTTAAAATTGAGATACATGTTGTTTTGCGTACCACCAATTAACTTTTATATGGTTATATGTTTACGGGCGGGAATATATTGGTAGATACCGTAAGCTAATCTAATTTGTAAATCTCATAATGGCTCGTCTCAGTTATCATTGGTTCAATTTGGGGAAACTGGAAATTGCGATTTTTATCAAATCAAGAATAGTGGTGTGTGCAACAATAAATAAAGCTAGAGAGGCCGATGATTTAACAATAATTAACTCTATTTACCCCGAAATTTTGTTTTCACCAATTTTCAATAGATTTTGTTTAAGTCAACTTAGTTGAGTTATATTACCAAACCATGACAACTCTAATCAATGTTTACAATCTGTTGTTTAGGGAATTTAGGACACGTAACATATATATTGTTAAAAATGATCATATTGGGAGTCTCGTGCATCTCACCGGTCTTCCAACTTGAAGCTGGGATAGAGATTCATTATATTAAAGGTCGAATGCTATTTTAACCTATACTATTTGACATCTTCACATAAATAAAAATCATTTCACAATTTCATCTACTAAAAAATTTCATACACTACCCGCATATAATAAGAAGTTAATAAGTTAGCTGATTAAATAAATATGTTTGCAAAACTAACTGACATATTCCGAAAAATTATAATGACCGTCTTTGAATATGAGAAGGCGTACATCCGTCCTGTCCCCTCCCCCGTATGACATCCTTTGTTTTAGGAGTCAATTTTTTTCATTGTGCAAGACTCGGCGGAGTATTTTAGTCGGGTTAGATATGAGAGCAAAATTCATTATCTTCGAGGAATTCACACTAAATGTATTTCATCCTCTGTGTTTGTATATATGACGTTTTTGTTTTTCAAGGTGGTCATTTGACTTTAATTTTTACAAAATATATTTGTTCAAAAATTATAAAAATGTTAACCATTAATCATACTCCCTCCATACCACACCAAAGGTAACACTTACTATAAACGGACGTACCACACCAAAGGTAACATTCCTTATTTGGCCCACAACATTACCAAGTTATCCTTTTTTTTTTTGGTGACGAGGGGGTTGAATCCCCCCCGGGCCCATGCATTCCCGCACCACCACATGGACCATGTAAGCCACCCCCTTTGGGGGGCTGCAGTGGCCAAGTGGTCATCGCCCCAACAGGTAGTCGAACCTGGGACCTCTCAACTCCCGCATTTATTCAAGCTTCAAGGTTTAACCCAGTTATCCTTATACTCATTTGATATTTACACAAAATGTCATTACATACCCCACCTACCAACTCACAATTAAACCCACAATTTCATCATGATCAACTACACTAACCATAAATTTTTTTTTTCCATCAATGATTCAACATAGTTGGACTTTTTTTATTAACTCAAAAATATATGTTAATAGATAATCCTAATCGAAAACCCGTGCATCGCACGGGCTTTTCAACTAGTATTAGCTAAATGGGAAACATAGAATTAGCAACGAGATTCGAGTTTAAAGGCAAAAAAGCGTAATTTACGATAAGTATAAAAAAAGTTACGTTTCTCGTATGATCTCTTGTGAGACGAGCCTATAATTTAATATGAGTTCGTGATCGCGAAATGAACCGACTCAGTCCGATTTTTTGTAAAGGAGAACTGATCCAACCCGAACTTGACTAATTTGCCAGGTGCAAGTTCGAGTAACAAAAGTAAACATCTTCCAAAATAAGATGGCAATTGCAATAATAAAGACTTGTTATAGATGATTTTGTTAAAATAACTTTAGTTTGTACTTCTAATCACAAACATAAACTTTTGGTATATACGTGTTGTAAATAAGAAGGCAACAGATGGCCATATACATAAAGGCTACACGAAGAGCAGTTAATGACAATTTTTTTTTTTGACAGAGGGAAAAGATGCAATTACATAATGTTAGGGCATACGAAACCCTTAGTACACTCGTAATTTAACATCACTACGGAACTAATAACTAACACTAGCGAAAGATAATTTCGGATAGTAGAATCGAGTTGGTGGAGTACGAAATAGAAGTCGCAAGCATCGTTGTCAACATCTTGCACCCAGCTAGAATCTTGAGGAGATCGTCGATACATGAGAACTACGGAGAAGCAGGGACCAGGTGTACTTACGCCACAAGAGCGTAGAAAGGAAAGGTGGATTGCAAACCATGACAGCGGCCTGCATCCGATGGAGAATGAACTCCTACACCTTGGTGATGAAGCTCTGCAGTCACACATACGACAACGGATCAAAACATCCAACGAGCACAAAATACATATCAACGGACGCCCGTCAACCAATCTTCTGTCCATTTGTGAAACAAAGCACCGTCTTATGACGAATCCAACCCACACCAGACATAAAACTTCCACTAAAGCTTCATAATTGAAATTTATTAAGATTAAAAGCAAAATAACTAAAACAGACAACCCATGGATAAGAGAACAGGACACCCCAAACATCCATGAAGGCCTAAAGGAGATTATTATTTGAAAAAATAAGAAACACAGTAAACCAAGATTAAACATATGACGAGGTGATGACCACCGCATCCGAGCCAACCAACAACAGTGCCAAACCCGGACTTCACCTTACCCAGCAGCCAAGAGAGCCATCACCTCAAAGCCAATTCAAACAACTCAGCCTTAGACCCACTCAAAACCACACAAACAAAGAAAAAACACCCAGACAAACCAAACCGAGACAATAACCCCGATGATCACTAAGAGGACCCAAAACAAAAGACCCAAAGACTCAAACCACAACTGACTCAAGACACCAAAGAGACACTTGCATGCAACCCAAAACGGAGTAGAAGACCCAACAACAACCATCAAGTGAAACAAGGACCTCCACAAAGACCGTTTCACCATACGACACCTTCATGGACCACCGCCTAACAAGCAACCAAACCAAAACCGACTCTGACAGACGGTAGTGAAAAAGCCAAGGAACCGATGGGTGGAGGGAATGAGGGGATCACCACATCAGTCCAAAGACACCACAACAGCAAAAGATGAGCTATACTCATCGACCCGAACACAAACAAACCAAGGGTGGGGGAAATGGGGGGATCACCCCTGGATTGAAAACAACAACTACGGTGACAGGACAAAGTATCGGAGGGACGACCACAACAAAGAAGGACCCGAACCCGGAAACTACTCCACCCATGTTGCATGCAAAGAAAACAGCCAAGAGATAGACGGAGAATCAGTGGAACCAGAAAAGAGATGCCCGATCGGATGAACAACGAAGGAAATGGATCAAAACAAATCACAACAGACGGAAGTGAAAATCTGGGGTAGAGATTTGAAAACCGGGTGATTTGAGACACAAAACCAGTCCCCGGCAACAGGACGGCAGTCTAAGGAAGCGGAGATTGGAGAGGTGAAAGAAGCCAAAAGGAGTCCTGGGAATATAGAGAAAGAGATGTGTCAGTTCGCCGGAGATAAGTGATGGAAAGAACCCATCTCCGGCGAATGGGTAGGAGAAGAAGACGGAGAGGCAAGTTGTGGAAGGTGGAGGCGGCGGAGCAAAGGGTTTTTAGTTGTGTTTTTTTAGAGAGAAGGAGAGCAAATTTTAGAGAGTGGAAATCAAAACTTAGTGTTCAGTTAATGACAAATACTTATCCTAAATTACTCGTTAAAATGGCAATTGCAATAATAAGGATATGTTCGTACCCAAAAAAAATAATAAGGATATGTTATACTCCCTCTCATTCACTATAATCACCCCATTTGATACGGGCACGGTACTTAAGGAAAATTATTAAATTAAGAGTAAAAGAGTTGTGTGAGGTTGGTGATAAGAGAGGGATGGATTATTATGAGTTAAATAAGGAATTGTGGGGTCATAACATTAAAGAATTAATAAAATAAGAGTAAAAAAGTTGTGTGGGGTTTGGTGAGAGGATAGAGGGATGAATAAAATAATAGTAAAAGTTACCAAAAAAGGAAATAAGGTGATTACTTGAATAATCCGTTTTGGAAAATTGGGATAGAAGGGAGTAGATGATTTTTGTTAAAGTAACTTTTACCCAGGAATTTTACAATACAAGAAAACTAGATTAGAACCCGTGAAATTCACGGGTTTACTTTTAGAATTTTAAATGAATATAGTTAATAATAATAAAGATATATGGAGTATTGTTTTTCGGAGTAATTAATTTTGAATTTTTAACCATAAATGAGGTATCATGTATTGGGTTCGTTCATTAGTATGATAAGTTAAAATTAGTGCATAATTATTACCCATAGCACCATTTTTTAAAACATGTAAAATAGTCCTATAATAAAATTTGTTTAAAATGGATGGTTAGAAACGCAGTTAATGAAAAAATAATCCAAAAATTTGGTTAAAAACTTAAATTTGATTATATTCACTAAAATTGTTCATTTATCAAACATCAGTTATTGCATGCGACAGACTGACATGGTGAGACGATCCAATTTTGTTAAACGACAACTCATTTACTGCATTATATAAATTCGTATCAAATGGGTCGCCTTACCGTGTAAAATCATCTGACAATATAATTTATTATACCCGTAAAATATATAATATATAAGAAAATAAATAACACAGTAAGATAATAAACTAATTGTTCCAGTACTTAACAAAAACGTAAGAAAATAATTCAAGACTACCTAAATGTGAAGCCCATTATTACTTGCTTAGGAATTAGGATAGTGATACGTAGAAAATGCAAAATCAAGGCTTGTAATTACACTAAAATAAAGGTTGCACATCTTTCTCTGAGTTCATCATCAAAAGCCAAACATTCAATCGTCACAAATAGAACAAAAGGAAGAGCAATAATAAGCATCATAAAAACATGCCCCCTCACAACCTCTTAACCCCTGAGTTCCACGACGAAAACGTTATCGTTACTTGCACGGCGGACGGTCATCTCTCCAGTCATTTGCAAGGTAAATAGTGCACACTTAGAGTGATGAGAGTGCAACTGAAAACCATATCCGAATTCTTAAATTTGTTATCGGTATTTGTGAATTGTGAACGATGGAGATGTTTTGGGTTACATTTGATTTTTATAGTGATTTTTGTAGGGCGTATATTGAGAACAAATTGCGCTATATTTTAGGGATCAAATTCCGCATATCATTTTAAGGAAAATTATTTTAGGGGTATGTAAATTAAATAGGAGAAGATGATTTGTAAATATAATTATCATATTTTTCGGATTAGTTATTGATGGAATATGGAAAATTCAAGCACATTCCATATTTCCTTCCATTAATTTAGCAATTTTTTGTTAGTTAGGCATAGTAGTTTATTTACCTTTTCTTTAGGATTCTAACTTGTGTATTTTAAAGACTTCTAATTTAACTGACACGTAGGACTGTGCTAGTAGATTAAAATGCCACATCAGTTGATTTGGCTACTTCTTTGGAGAAATATATGATGATGATTATGATGATGATGATGATGATGATGATGACCAACCATCCTTCCCTTCCTCTATCCATTGTATTCCAAATTTGACTGTTTTACCCCAGAGTAAAACTAATCAAAAAACATGTTTGTTTTACCAAATCTATTGGGCGTCGAGGAAGATAAAAAGCCCAAACCTAATTATTATAAACATGTATTTAGCGACCAACTACAACTACAACTACCTCGTCTCTCTTTGACTAAATCAAAATCCAGTAACATTAACCCTAATTTTATTGAATTTGAAGATTTTGGTCCGACTATGGAGGAGGAATCTGCTATCAAGGTGGCCAGATCAGTTGTATCTGGCTTTCTCCTTGAAAGATTAAAGAAACGTCAATTGTTTACCCCAATCAACACCGCAATGATCATGGATCATTTGAAAACGACGGTCTTCTAGCACCGTTTGAGAAACAGGCTTTGTTAGAGGTAGTGTTAGAGGTTGTTGATGATGATGATGTTGAGGAGCATGAGATTCTAATATCTGCACTGAATTCCGCTCTTCTTTCTATCGAGTCAGATACCAATGCGGTTAACTGTTTGCTGATGGATAATTTGAATGACATATACAGAGACACAGTCTACGTTTTGTCTATTCAACCTAACCTTCTCGTCAATGAATTGTTGTTGCCGTTTGCTTTTCGTGTCGGAAATTTGGCTTTGTCAACTGTCGAGCTGTTTCCAGGCAACAAACAATTGAACTTACAGCGGTTGAAGGTGCTTCGTGACGAGAACTATTAGTTTCTAGTTTTATGCTTATTATTATTAGCCAAACCCTAGATGAGTTTTACTGCAAATTGCAAAGTCTTAGGTTATCTTATTATGCTTATTATTAGCCAAACCTTAGATGTGTTTGAGAATGAGCCTTTGTACACAATTTGTGTGTATGTTTTTGTTTTACGGTTATTCGTTCTCACACAAGTTAATTTATCTTACAGTAATGAAACCCAGAACTACTTATTTTCTGACAATTGCTTTACATCTTTCTGATTATATATCTAAATTATTTTGTGACCCTCCTTATCTCGCAATTTGTGGGGTCTTCGAGTCACTACAAACTAGGCCTTGATGTAACAACCATATGATCATTTTTTTGCCAGTAAACTAGTTTTCTTACTCGTGAAATTCACGGGACAATAAAGACAAAAAGTGACTTGTAAAAAATAAAATTATAAATTATAAAATCAATACGTATATTGTCATAATATATCGTCAAAGTAATATTATTGCTATGTGTATTACCAAAATTTACTAAACTTTTGCCACGATTTATTAGTATTTTAACACGATTTATTTGTATTTTGTCACGAATAGTACTAAGTTTGTTATTGTTTTTCAACGATTATTGTTAT
This sequence comes from Silene uniflora, assembly GCA_018983105.1. Taxonomy (NCBI): domain Eukaryota; kingdom Viridiplantae; phylum Streptophyta; class Magnoliopsida; order Caryophyllales; family Caryophyllaceae; genus Silene; species Silene uniflora. The sequence continues at coordinate 1,798 of JAGPOY010000788.1, read as the reverse complement.
TATTGTTTTCTAAATTTTTTTTATTATACTCCCTCCGTCTCGGTCATTTTTCTACCTTTTATTGTTATTTCATTAAAAACAGTTGATCTATGTAATTAATTCAGCTTATAATATTTTTTTCAAAATATAAATTTCTATATATTTTCTTTACTTGCGAACTATAATTCAAGGTAAATTGAATGGTTAACATTGTTTTCCAAGAATATGGTGAGAACTATAAATGCAGAAAAAATAAATAATGATTTTGTCCGTAAAATTTATTTTAACAATTAAATCCCAAAGTTTAATTAGTATTTTTTGTGATATTTAATTTATTTTTAGAATTAAAAGCCAAATTTTGATGATGATGATAACAATAACAATAACAATAACAATAACAATAACAATAACAATAACAATAATAATAACAATAATAAATATTCCCGGTTGCCCAGATTGTATCTCGGTTGCCCACTAATTTCTTGTAAAAATTGTGATTATCATTAATAAAGATTCTGTATTAAAAAAAAATAAAAATAAAATAATAATAATAATAATAATAATGATAATAATAATGATAATGAAAATGATAATGATAATGATAATGATAATGATAATGATAATAACGATAATGATAATGCAAATTGCAAATTGCACGAGTATGCTATTTTTAATATTTTTGTATTAAAAGTATTAAAAAAAAATTAAAACATGTTACAAATACTTTTCATATTAGTACAAAAAATATATAATCATATATATTCAACTTGAATTAATTGTTGTATCACAAAATTCTCTATATAAAAGCACAAAAAATATGGAAGAGAACATGTGGGGACATTGTGGGGGCCTGCTTACAAAAAAAAAATGTACTTTCAACAACAGATCAACACATAAGTTCTGTGGTTGTTTGTTTTATAAATAAGATGTAATTGCACGGGTTCACGTTTTAAAATTTGCTATTAAAAATTTTAAAAGATAATTAAAGTTTTATATAGAGTCATATTTAATGTTTAAATTTTAATTACTTTCATAAATAATATAATGCCAAAAAATCACCTTATGCATAATTAATATACACACATAGTACAAATTCATTTTTCTTTGAGTATGAAATTCGATGGTATAGTAGGAGCACTGGATCTCATAAACATATATCCGAAATTCTCATGTCTTTTCCTTTATTGTAACCTTCTTGTGGCGTCTTTTGTCATCTTGGACCGTAACGAAGATGGTATGTTGACATCATATTGTGTAGATGATACATTTAAGGATAATTGGTCGAATGGTCGTCGACTCGTCGTAATACGTTACGATATAATGTAACATATATTATTAGTTAAGTTTGAGTATATACTTTTTCTTGTTACTCGATCAACTTGAAAAAAAATCCCTCTTTTACAATATAAATGAAAACTAAGATAAATTATTGAAATTGGGGAGATAACTACAAAATCAATATATATCTATCTATATTATTAAAGGAAGCTTTTTTCGAGCGTCGTGATTGGTTGAAAAATATAATAAGAGGTTCCAAAATAAAAATAGACAATGATTAATAAATAATAAATAATGCTAATCAATATCTATCTAATTACTCCTATAAGGAGATAAAGAATGATTTGTATTTGTGTTGAACTATGACACACGCATACGTTGTTTGTTATTCACTAGAGAATTAACCAGTTAGGAGGGATAGACTACCATCTCATGCATGATGAAATTCTACGTGAAGCAAACATCAAATTATAATCGCTTTTTTTTAATTTTTATTTGTCTTTTCTTAAGAGTCTCCTACATGAATTGTATCCTTCTGAAA
>JAGPOY010000787.1:0-20619 GCA_018983105.1 Silene uniflora | reverse complement strand
TGTGTAATGCACCCGACACCTTCCAAAGGTGTATGATGGCAATCTTTTCGGATTTCCTAGAGAAGAGTATGGAAGTCTTCATGGACGATTTTAGTGTCCATGGAGACTCATTTGACCATGGCTTGGCTAACTTAGATGATTTATTGCAAAGATGTGAGGACCATAACTTGGTTCTCAATTGGGAAAAGTGCCACTTCATGGTGGAAGAGGGAATTGTACTTGGGCATGTCATCTCTAAGAGGGGGATAGAGGTTGATGGCGCAAAAGTGGCGGTCATAGAAAACTTAGCACCCCCCACAAATGTGAAAGGGGTGAGAAGCTAATTTCTTGGACATGCCGGCTTCTAAAGGCGGTTTATCAAAGACTTTTCAAAGATTGCAAAACTATTAACCTCCCTCCTCCTCAAGGATGCCCCATTTGAATTTAATGATGTGTGCCTTGAGTCTTTTCTTAGGTTGAAAGAAGCTTTGGTCTCGGCTCAAATTATTAAAGCTCCGGATTGGGATCTACCATTTGAGATTATGTGTGATGCTTCGGACTTCGCGGTGGGCGCGGTATTAGGCCAAACCATGGATAAGAAGCACCACGTGATCTACTACTCAAGCAAGACTCTTGATCAAACTCAATGCCATTACACAACTACCGAGAAAGAGATGCGCGCCATTGTTCATGCTATCGAGAAATTTCGCCAATATTTGGTGGGATCCAAGGTGGTGGTCAACTCCGACCACACCGCCTTGAAGCAACTAATGATTAAAAAGGATGCGAAGCCTAGACTCTTACGATGGGTTTTGCTCCTTCAAGAGTTTGATATCGAAATCAAGGACAAGGCGGGCACCGAAAACGTAGTGGCGGATCACTTATCGAGGTTAACCATTGAGAACCATGGGGTTAAGGATGAAAGTGGTCCAATCAATGAATGGTTGAGGGAAGATAGCCTTATGGCAATTGCTAAGAAAACACCATGGTTTGCGGACCTAGCAAACTATGTTGTGAATGAGTTCAATCCAGAAGAGCTTGGTCCTAGAGAAAGGAGGAAGTTGAAACATGATGCTAAGAGGTACTTTTGGAATGCCCACGCTTGTTCCGTAAGTGTGGAGATGGGATGTTTCGGCGTTGTGTCTCAAGAGAAGAAGGGCTTGAGATAGTGGATAGAATGCACAATTCCGCTTATGGGGGACACTTGGCCACATCAAGAACTATTGCCAAGGTCCTCCAAGGCGGATTCTATTGGCCCTCCATGTTCAAAGACATACACTATTTGGTCAAATCATGTGATGCTTGCCAACGGACCGGAAGCATAGGGCAAAGGAATGAGATGCCGCTAAACAACATTCTCGAGATTGAGTTGTTTGATTGTTGGGGGATTGATTTTATGGGGCCGTTTCCAAACTCTTGTGGGAACGAGTACATTCTAGTGGCGGTGGACTACGTGTCCAAATGGATTGAAGTCGTTGCCTCCCCAACAAATGACTCCAAGGTGGTTATGAAACTCTTCAAGGGGACAATTTTCCTTAGATTTGGGGCACCGAGAGTGGTTATTAGTGATGGAAGATCACATTTCCGGAAGAATACTTTCAAGGCCTTACTAGAGTATCATGGTGTGAAGCACAAGACCGCGCTTGCCTACCACCCTCGAACGAGTGGGCAAGTGGAAGTTTTTAATCGACAAATCAAAGCGGTACTTGAAAAGGTCACTAGTAAGAGTCGGAAGGATTGGTCACAAAAGTTGCCCGATGTCTTATGGACTCTTCGAACGGCATATAAAACACCCTTGGGCACCATGCCTTACAAGCTTGTCTACGGCAAGGCTTGTCATTTGCCGATCGAATTGGAGCATAAGGCATGGTGGGCTCTTAAGGAAATGAACTTTGATTTCGATGCCGCCGGTGAAATACGTTTCCTCCAAATGAATGAGCTAGAAGAGTTGAGGTTGGTGGCTTATGAGAGCTCCAAAATATACAAAGACCAAACAAAAAAGTGGCACGATGCCAAGATTCTGAGGAAAAAAGTGAGTGTTAGAGACCTTGTTCTCCTCTTTAACTCAAGAGTAAAGGTCTTCCCCGGAAAGCTTCGCTCTAGGTAGTCGGGACCTTTCAAAGTCATGGGAATGTCCCCATGTGGTGCCTTTGAACTTTGGAGCGAAGAAGGTGGACACTTTAAGGTGAATGGTCAACGGGTAAAGCGAAATTATCAAGGAGACAAGATGGGCACCGTAGAGGTACTTTTCCTTGGGGATCCACTCCCCGAGGAGGAGGAAATGTGAAGATATCAAAGAATTTGGTTTGGTGGAGTTCCTCAAGAACCACCATTGAATATAGCATGCATTTAGGTAGCACATGAGAGAATTGATTGGGTTTGTACTTGGACAATGCGGATTTATGACGGGATCGTCACTTGAGAAATCGGTCAATGAAATGAGATTTGTGATGAAAACGAGCATTACCCCCGTTTAGCCTATTTCCCGACATGATGAGTCGGCTTGAAAGGTGAAAACACGCATCCCAAGGCTAACGGGGAATCGGGATTTGAATTGGTGAAGATTTGAAGGCAAAACGAAGAAGCAAGTCTCTCAGCCGGCCCACCGGTCACCGGTGCCCATACCGGCTGAGAGCCCTCTGTAAGTTGGGATTTAATTTCTTGGAAATCAAGTGAAGAAGGCTCCCAGCCGGCCCACCGGCCTCCGGTGCCCTACCGGCTGGGAACCATCCTGTAACAATTAATGAAAACTTGGGGAATTTTGAGGAAGAAGGTCACCCAGCCGGCAGGCCGGCAGGCGGCCCACCGACTGGGAACCCCTATATGGAGGAATTGAGGTTTGAGGAGTCTCCCAGCCGGCCCACCGGCCGCCGGTCCCCCACCGGCTGGGAGCTCCCTTATTATATTCTGGAATTGTAAAAATTTTTCGAATAATACCCGAACTCCCAGCCTGTGGGCCGGCAGCCGGTCCCCGACCCGGCTGGGAGCCCCTGACGGGTTATTTTACTTAAAAAAACACACAAAAATTCCCAAAAATTCGAAACACACTCATCTCTCTAAACCTAATTTTCCCCCAAAATCCTACCCAAATCTCATCAAATTTCAACCAATCATCCAAAAATCAATCCATCCTACCTTACAACAACAATGGCACCAAACAAGAGACAAAGAAAAGGCGATTTGGCTCTTCAGCAAGCCAATTTAGTGGCGGCGGCGGCGACGGATACGGCTCCCGATCCGGATTTTCCGGGTCTTCAATTCACTACCGTCACTATGAAGGGTAAGTTCATCTTGTTTAAACAACGTCCCCTTCGAGCTACTAAGTTTATTGATAGAAATTCAATGCGGGATTTAGGGTTAGATAAGGTAACCCTTGAATTGTTTGATGGGGTGGGAATGAAAGCCATGTATGATATGTGCGAAAAGGCTTACCCTCGCCTCACTTGGGAATTTTTGAGTTCCCTCCGTATCGACAAGCACAAACAGTCAGAAAAAGTCGCCCTTTTGCATTTCCGGTTATTGAACAAAGACTACTCCCTCACCCTACTGGATTTTGCCAACCTTTTTAACCTTGATGCGACCCCTTCCCACAAGGATCCGACACCTCATGGAGAGGGTCACAACACTAGGTGGTACGGTGAGGCGCCTACGGGCTTTGGTAGCATGAGTGATGTGGGAGCTTCGGGCTCGGGTGGCGGTATTGGCATGGAAACGGGGGGCACTTCTATGAACCCGGATGACTATGTCCGGGAAGCCGAGTGTGGGGCGCGGAATGAGGATGATGATGATGGTGATGACAACGGTGTGGAGGACCTCATTGACTATGATTCTTAGGAAGCCGAGTGGATGGCTTTCCTTGCTCCCTATTCAAATCCAAACCGAGTATGATCCCTTAATCCAAATTCTCTCATTCATATTTCAATTTTTGTATGCATTTAGGTAGATGTAAAATATGTAGTGTAGGTGTGCCATGTAGTTGCATTACATATAGTTGCATTTAGATTCAATTTCTTGTAATATATGTCACCTATAGGATTGCATTCATATAGTATAATTTGCATTGTTATTCAATTCTTGCATTTAGTTAGAAATCATGCATTGCATCCTATTTTAAAACAAAAAAAAAAAAAAAAAAATCTGAAAAATCGACACAAATACCAAAAACATGTTCTTAAATTTCGAATTTCCACCACATATTCATTTCCGTTGGAATTATGTAAATAAATAAGTGTGGGGTGGAAATTTCATTATTAAAACCCAAAAATATGTTATTTATTTTCAAATATAAAAAAAATCACAAAAATATGTTTTCTTATTTTCAAATATTTTAAAAACACAAAAATATATTATTTCTTTTCAAAATATTTAAAAGTACAAAAACATGTTCATTTTTTTTAAAACAACCCATTCCCTCCTACACTTTGTTCCACTAAGGACAATGCAAAATTCTAGTGTGGGGTGGGAAATATCCATTTCATGTATATTTTTACTAAATTTACTCACTAATTTTAAGCTAATTTTACATACTAACTATACTCTCGCTAATCATACGTATTTATACCGCTAATTATACACATATACTTACTCACTAACCATGCTAACTATACATACTTTACTAATTACACTCAAGTACTTACATACCATACTTACTTGTACATAAAAGGTTGCATTGTATATATTTGTGTTTGGCTAACAAGTGGCATAGGTGCATTGACTATCTAAGGCAAAAAGAAGACTAGAAGACCCCTCGGTATAGACGTTCCTATCTCTTTCTCCTTTTCCGTTCTTTCTCTTTTTATATCATTGTATAATATGGAGGAGGATGGGATTTTGTGCCTTGGATGTTCCCTTTGGGAACTCTGGATTGTTGATGATGATGTGTTGCTAGGCTTAGTCAAATTTGTTGCACGTTTAAATTCATGTTGATTTAAATTTCCGCATGCATTTTGTCATTGCACATATTTGTTTGTGTTTCAATTATGTTTGCATCGAGTTTGTACGTAAATGTTTTGAAAATGTGGTATAGGAAGGGAACATGATGCCCCAATGATGAGATATGCCTTGACCATGCCTTCTCCCTCCCCTTGGCTCGCACCCCGTGTCACTTGGTTAGCATAAGGGAAAAGGGCTTGTCTAACGAGTTTTGGTCACCATGTGAGATCGAGAGGACCGTAGGCTAGACCTAGACCTCGACCTAGCTACTTATAGGTAAGGATTAGAGCCTCCTTGGGTCGGTACGTCCATACCCGGCCCCCTATAGGATTGAGAGTAGGTCTCCTCGCGATACGTGTGACATTCATACGCATAAGCATGTCATTTCGTCCTTTGACCGTGAGTTGTTTTATTTTTTGTGCACATATTATAAAACGAATATGTACAAGTATGCTTGAACCTCACATTGCCTAATTAAGCCTTGTTTTGACATTTGCATATGTTCCCTTTTTGATTCACCCCCTTTGAGCCTTAACCTATTTCATTTGGCATACCCACGATACAAGCTACATCCCATAAATGACCTTCCTTGATCAAGAATGAGTCATAGTGTAGTAGTGTGCTAGGAGGTGTCATGGGTTCACATGAGTCCTTTGGGTCGAAACACGGGTCTATTTGGCATTTTGAGTGCAATAAAGAGTTTTGAAAAAAGAAACGAAAAAGAAACAAACAGAAGAGAATAGAAAAGTTTTTGAAAAAAAAAAAGAAAAAGAAAAGAGCAAGCAACACCCCATATTCGTCATTTACAGGGTAGCAAAAGCCGTTGCTAAATAAAAGGGTCCTATGATGTTTTTCCAAGTGAGTCGGGTTTACACATTTTTTGCATGAGTTTGGATAAAAAATTCTTTGTTAGGGTGTAGATTTTACTCATTGAGTTCTAATAATGGGCCACAAATGAAAGGATTGTGTATGGGGTCTAAATTTTTCCAATTTGAGTTGGGTTTATACAAATTTTGCGTAGTCTTGAGATATCAACTCTATGTTACGGTATAGACGTGTCTCATGTGTTGCAATAAGGAGTCAGTAAAGCTGTTAGTGTTGGCTATTCTTGACTTGAACCTCAAATAACCAAACGTTGCTTGCAACAATCCCGTTTCGTCCTTCTCCCTAGCCCCGATACAACCCTTGTTTCATATTATGTGTATTGTTCCATTTCTTGCAACTTGCTTGGTCGTAGGACGACTTTACATGTTAGATTGCGGGCACGTATCACGAGTCGGAGTAGGTGAGTGTTTTTGCCGTCCCTTTTTGGACAAAAACACCCGTTCTTCAAATGTGTGACGAGTGAAAACCGCGAGGACGTCGTTGGTCTACGGTCCCCTTAGTCATGGGTCTCTCTTCGTTGAATCTTGTGTGTGCCGAGTCATCCTTATAGGACGAGCCTTGCCCCCTTTTTACAGCCTTAGAATGTGTTTCCTTGGCATTATGATCACGCATGGGTAGCTTGAGCCACGTGCGTTTAGGGAGTTGGCATCTTGTTGGGGGATGAGGGGTATCTCCTGACCTAGTCCTTTCAATTTTTGAAACCTTGAAAAACATCCGCTTATGAGGAAAGAGGTGGATTTTTTTGTGATGCATCTTACTTGTTGCCATATGCTTGAATGTATTGGGTGCATCAAAAAATTTGTAGCAAGACCTTACTTGCCTTGCAATAGGGCACCCTACCTCATGGGTGTCAAATTGTGAGTTGAAAGGGTTACGGGTGTAGCTAAACCCGATTCGGATATTATTAGTATGTATTGACTTGGAAAGGTGTTTATTAGGGACTCCATATCTTTGCTCACCATTTACTCAGGGACGAGTAAAACTCTAGTGTGGGGTATTTTGATATGTCGCCATCTTGTCATAATTTCTCTTGCTCTTCTATGCGTTTTGACCTTAGTTTACGCATCTTTACATGTATTTCCATTGCATTTTGTACCCCGATTCCCTATACCATGACATTTGCCTCGCCTTGTAGGATTTGAGGTCGAGACGGAAGAATCGGTGCAAGGTAACCAATTTTGAAGCAAGACATGAAGAGAAGAGGAGAAAAGGAACAAAGAGGCTCCCAGCCGGGTCCAAAGCCGGCAGCCGGCCTACCGGCTGGGAGTTCTCCCAAGGGTTGAAGGGAGAATTTTGAAGAAATGATACAGAGAGCTCCCAGCCGGTGGGGCACCGGCAGCCGGCCAGCCGGCTAGGAGACCCCAAGTGTGAAGAATTGATGCTAAGTGTGAATTTTTCGATGAAATGTTACAGGGGGCTCCCAGCCGGTAGGAGACCGGCAGCCGGTCCCCCGTCCCAGCGCCCCTCTACGACGAAATTCACACTTGAACTTACAGAATGCTCCCAGCCGGTCGGGCACCGGCAGCCGGCCCCTCCGGCTGGGAGCCCCTTTACACGCATTTTGGCTTTTGTAACTCCTTTCAAACCTAATCTTGTAGCTACCTATAAATACCCTCTCCTAACATTATTTAGACACATAACCCTAGATCTAAGAATACTCTACTTTTATGCAATTTAATTTTCAAGCAAGTATTAATCTTTCCTTAATTAAGCATTAATCATTCCATAATTAGGCTTTGTATTGGAGGATATCAATTGTTTACATTTGATATTGGGTTGTAATTTGAAGATTTGGTGAAGACTAATCTTCCATTTTATCAATCCAAGACTCAATAAATTGTTGTTGGTATAAAGTTCTCTCCTTTTTAGTTCAAATTTCAATTATTTACATTTCTCCTTGTTTATTTAGCAATTTCTCATCTAGCAACCATGTCTAGCAATTGTTTTATAGTCTTTCCTATATTTGCTTGTTTAAATTGTTTGAACATGAGTGAGTAGTGACCCCTAGGGTTAAGGGGGAACTTGGGTGAGGGTAGATGAAGACTCGGGAGTAGCTAGTTCATGTTTGGGGGTGCTTGATTAACCTTCACTTTCATGCTCTTAAGATGTTTGATGAATTGCATGAACGAAAGTTCATGTCTTTGTTGAATTTGCTTGCCACCCCCCTTGATTGACAATGAAAGGGGGATACTTGTTTATATGTTTGTGATCGATTGTGTCCTAATGCGAAAGCTTAGTGCTTAATTTAGGCTTACTAAGACATTAGTGCCTTGTTAGGTCAATTAACCCCCCATAACATGCCTTTCTCCCTTCTTAGAGTCTCCCTCACCTAGAGTGAACCCGATTGCCCTAGATTTTAATCATTTGTTTACGTTTCGCTTTATTTCATTTCGTTCTAGCTTGCAATTAGTTATAGATTTCATCACCTCCTATTGATTAGGCTAAACTAATACTTGAGACAAACTAGATAGCAATCTACCCATCCTTGTGGATTCGACCCTAAATACTACTTATTTAGGTTAAACTTTGATAAGGGTGTGACGGCTTTTTACCCTTCATCACCCTATTCCATCCAGCTTCTGGGATTTGACTTCCGAGTAAAATGTGTAAAGATGGGATCTCTAGCTCTACTGGTTGTACGGCTTCCATGTCGTATGTCAAATAGAAAGTAGTGGCCTCAGTGGGCGTCCTAACTGATGTGCGATATCCCCATAATACGACAGGTATTTTGCTAGGCCATTCGCGATAATTATCAATCCTTTTCTTGAGGATCATGACGACATTTTTATTTGCTGCTTCGACCGTTCCATTAGTTTCTGGTCTGTATGGCGAAGAATGACGGTGCTTGTTCTTATACTTGGTTAACAATTGTTCCGCCTCAACTTGAAAGTGCGACCCATTGTCACATATGATCTCATGTGGGCAACCATATCGGCAGATAATATTGGCTTGTATGAACTTTGCCACATGTTTGGCTGTCAGAGATGTGTAAGACGCGGCTTTGACCCATTTAGTGAAATAGTCGTTGACTACCAAAATTTAACAGTGACCTCCTGTTCCAACTGGAGTGATTTTCCCGATGATGTCTATTTCCCAAGCAGAAAAGGGCCAAGGAGATGTCATGGTGTATAACAGTGATGGTGGAACATGTTGTACATTTCCAAAGACCTGGCAGTTGTGGCAATGTCTGACATATTTGATGTGATCAGATTCCATCGTTGCCCAATAGTATCCAAGGCGTGTAATTTTCTTTGCCATCATGGGCCCACTCATGTGTCGACATCATTCTCCATCATGAACTTCTTCCATCACTTTTTGTGCCTGTGAATGATCAAGGCAACGCAGGATGACACTAAGTGGTAGTGTTCTCTTGTATAATTCTCCCTGTGTGAGGAGGTATTGTGAGGCAAGTAAGCGTATGGCGCGTTGTCCCCTCTTGTCCATGTCTGGTGGGTATGTGACATTGAGCTTGAAGTTCAAAATAGCCTGAAACCAAGGTTCCCCTGAGTTGTCCTCTTCGTCTGTAAGGAAATGGACATAGGCTGGTTCTGACCGCCGCTCGATGCATAAAGGCAATTCAACCATGTTTTCGGGCATATTGATCAAGGATGCGAGTTTTGCAAGAGCCTCCTCAAACTGATTTTCTTCTCGAGGTAGGTGTAAGTATGTAACCTGATCGAAGAATTGAGCAATTTGGTCTATCCTAGCTTGGTAGGGTGCTAGACTTTCACTTCTGATTTTCCAAGAGCCTGTGATTTGATTAATGATTAAAGAAGAATCCCCATGGACTCAAAGATTCTTGATGCCCAGACTTACTGCTGCCTGTAAACCTATAAGACAAGCTTCATATTCTGCTGTATTATTTGTCACCACAAGTCGAGTTTGACAGAAAGTGAGGTATGCTCGTCTTCAGGAGAAATGAGCAATACTCCTATACCATATCCTCTATGATTGGAAGGCCTGTCGAACTAGAGATCCCACGATTCGGCATTGGTTTATAAGATGTCTTCGTCTGGAAATGACCATGTATCTATTACTTGAGTGTCGCTGATAGGATTATCCGCAAAGAATTCGGCCACGACGCCCCCATCGTGGCAAGCGTCCGTTTTGGATAGTTTGTGCGAGCATAGCCCCCTTTGCTGTTTTGGTGACTGTGAGATACAAACCCAGAGGTTGATCTTGTTGGGGAGGCATGAGCACCGATGGCTTGGCCAATATCTCTTTTATCTTGTCAAATGCCTTTTGACAGTCATCATCTCATATAGTATGGTCTGTCTTCTTGAGCTTCTTGAAGATAGGTTCACAAATCATAGTGAGTTTCGATATGAATCGACTTATGTACTGTACCTTGCCTAGGATGCCTTTAACCTCTTTTTCTGTTTGGGGTTGTGGCATCTCGATTAAAGCTTTGATCTTGGATGGATCAATTTCTATCCCCCTTTGGTTGACAACGTATCCTAGAAGCTTGCCTGACGTTACTCCAAATGCACATTTCTGAGGATTGAGTCTCATGTTGTATTTGCGCAATCTGAGGAAGAACTTGCGAAGGTTAGCGATGTGTCCTTGCATGTCTTTGGATTTGATGATCATGTCGTCCACGTACACTTCTACCTCTTTATGAATCATGTCATGTAGCAAGGTGGTCGCAATGCGTTGGTATGTAGCTCCAGCATTAATAAGCCCGAATGGCATAACGGTATAGCAGTATGTGCCCCACTGAGTGACGAAGGCTGTCTTGTGCATATCCTCTTTGGCCATTTTGATCAGATTATATCCTGCATACCCGTCCATGAAGGATAATAGGGCATGGTTTGCTGTGTTATCTAGCAATATGTCGATGTGTGGTAGAGGGAAATCATCCTTAGGACTCGCTTTATTCAGGTCTCTGAAATCAACACAAACCCGGATTCGCCCATCCTTTTTGGGTACGGGGACTATGTTAGCCACCCAGTCTGAATACTCGGAAACTTTGATGAACCCGGCTTTAAATTGCTTATCGACATCTTCTTTAATCTTAAGATCCCATTCTGTCCTCATCCGACGAAGTTTCTGCTTTACGGGTTTGAAACCTGGCTTGATTGGGATGCGGTGTTCTGCAATGTCCCTGTCGATCCCTGGCATATCCTTGTAAGACCAAGCGAAGATGTCTTTGAACTCATGTAGGATGTCGATGAAGTTAGCCCTTTCAATTGGGTCTAGGGTCATCCTTATCTTAAGTTCTTGAGGTTCTAAGTCTGTCCCTACGTTAATAGGTTCAGTGTTCTCTATTAATGGTGCCTCTTCCCCTTCTTCTAGTATTTCTTTGATTATGTAGGGAGGTAATTCGATATCGTCTGGGTCAGGATCATCCTCATCATCATCGTAAATAGAATTGCATTCAGAATAACACAAGGAGTAAGAAGAATCAGATTTATTCATATTAATGTTTGAAAATAGCTTAAACAAAGAAGCCATCTGCGCAGTAGTCAGTGGCGGTAAAGGGACAGTTGTTGGGACATTCCCCAAGCTACTGTTACTAGGTGGTACTATGCTAGGAGGAACGAAGGGATGGGGAGTGAGGACAGGAGGAGACTCTCTAACGACATCTTCAGACATAGACTCCGATTTTGACTCTGATTCCGACTCTGACTCGAATTCATCGTCTTCGGGTTCTCCTTTGACCATTTCTCCTTCTCCAGTAGTGACTTTGAAGAGCTTTCCTTGATTATATTAGTCCATTTGATCGATTTTCTCCATCCTTTCTGCTGATTTGCTGAGCTTGCATCCGTAATCAGCGTGGCAGGGTTTAAATGGTCATCTTGAAGTATCATGGCAATAATCTCATCCTGGGCTGCTTTGATGAATCGATCCTCCACGAACAAAAGGCTAACAACCTGCTCGTCGAGACAAGGTGTCGGACGAGTTTTGACGGTAGGAACCGTTTCCTGAGGAATGAAGTAGCAATCGTGGAAGACCTCGATTCCAGCTAATTTGTTACCCTCGAACATCCAAGGTTCGGGAAATCCATGAAAAGATTCACAATCTCCTTCTATGACAAAGTACCCATTTAGCGTAGGCTAAGAGGTTCGCATTTGGACTTCTTTTTCTTTGCGATTCCGAACTTGAGTGAGCATTTCGAAGGCTTCGGCCTTAGTAGGCTTGTACCCCAAACCCAACGGTATCTTTTGAGAATTGCCTTCTTTAAAGGTCGGGAAAGCACTCTCTCTGATAGGATTTAGTGGCATTCATGGGAAGTATCCCTGGGACTTGAGTATGTGGTTGACCACCATGTTGGAGTATGGATTGAAGTATAAAGGAGCCAGTTCGCTCTCTATCAAGTTTATGATTTGGAATCCTCCAAGTTCATACACAGGAACTATTATCACTTGGTCGCTTGACATCTTCTCTATTACGACTTTGATAGGGGGGCGAAGTGATCGTCACTACCTTGCCATCTATAGGGATCTTGATCTTTTGTTGTAGGGTGGAAGTCACTGCTTTGGAAGCGTGAATCCATGGCCTTCCTAGAAGTATATTAAAAGATGCCTCGATATCAACTATCTGAAAGTAGACCTTTCGCTTAATTGGCCCAGTGGCCACAGTGAGATTGATGAGTCCTACTACTTTGCGTCGCGTTCCGTCATATGCCCGAACACCTTGGCTAGTTGGAGTCCAATCTGATTCTTTCTCACCCAATTTATATGCTGTCTTTAGTGGTATGACATTGACTGCAAAGCCGTCATCTACCAAAGTCATGGGTACGTTTTTCTTTAAGCATGTGACTGTGATGTATAGAGCGAGGTTATGGGTGACGCCAAAAGGTGACAAGTCTTCATCCGAGAAAGTAACTGGGTTACTTTGCCTGACTGAGTCTTGGAAAATCAGATTGATGACATCATTGGGCGTAGAATCGTGTGCTACGTTCAATTTAGCCAAAGCTTGGCGATGATGAAATGAGCTAGCAACCAATTGCCAGACTGAAAGCTTTAAGATCAGCCTTTGTCTTCTGTAAATGCTTCGATAAATGATCGGCGGCTGTATCCTCCTCATCATTTGATATGACGACATTTGTATTAGTAGCTGGATTATTAGCAACCTGACCACTCGTTTTCCCTTGAGTGACACTTTGATATGGGCGCCCTGAACGAGTAAGGTGGTCCACATCTAGATCTTCACAAGCTTTGACCAGAGGATGTTCCTTGAGGTAAACATCTTCATCGTCATCTGCCCAGACTCCATTGATTGTATTAAGCCTCCTCAAATCCAATATTTAAGCTTTCAAGTTGATTATTTGCTATACTAAGTTATGAGTCACTGTAATCACTTCTTGCATTGTCGACTCTTGGGTCAAAGTCGGAGCTACTGGCGCATCTCCCCTAGGTATGACATTGGGACTGCGTAGGGATGTCATTGTAGCTTCTAGTTCTGCAACTTGTCTACTTACGCCTTTTGCCCATGCGATGAAATCATCGAGAGTAGGGTTAATAGTAGTGTAACCTTCCTCATCTTCTAGCACATTGACTTCATCTTCGGTTGGAGAAATGAGGTGAGAGCAATCTAAGGTGGATTCCTCATTGGTAATCATCAGAATTCCAAGAGGATTCTGAGTATTATTGGGCTTACTTCGAGGAGGTATGAGCAGGCACCCATCTTCAATCATATCTTGAAGAGCATGCTTCAATTTGTAGCAATTTTCTGTATCATGCCCTTTGCCTCTATGCTACTCGCAATAGGCATTTCCATCCCAGAAACTAGAGTTCTTTTCGGGGTCAGGTGTAGGTGCTATGGGTTGGATTTTGCCTTGTTTCGACAATCTTTTCAGCGCGTTGGAGTACGTGTCGCCAATATTCGTGAACTTCCTTTAGGGGTTGTTTCTCTTAGTAGAGGATTCTACGAGATTGACCTCGTCAGTCTTGCTAGTGGAGCCATAAGAACGACTCGTTGTACCTTGATATCCGCGACCTACCGTTTTGGACAAGAGCCCTTTGCGGATGTCGTCTTCAATCTTTATGCCCATTGCAGTTAAGTCTTTGAAAGACTTTATATTTTGGTACCTTAGATAGTGCGCGTAACTAGGCCTCAAATTGTCTACGAACTTCTCAACAAGAGTAGCTTCGTCTGGACGTTCGACGAGTTGTGTGCTAGTCTTCCTCCACCTACTTAGGAAGTCGGTGAAACCTTCTTTCTCATTTTGGGTAAGAACCTCTAAAGTACGCATGTTGACTTGGATTTCAGCATTATCTGTGTATTGCTTGGTGAACTCAATTGCAGCATCATCCCAGGTAGCAATCTTCTTGTGATCTAGAGAGTAAAACCATTGCTTAGGAATGGTATCAAGAGACGAAGGAAAGATCCTTAAGAACATCTCGGGTTTGATGCCTTTGAAAGACATGTAATCCTTGAATGCTCGGATATGGTTCAAAGGGTTTTCATGCCCCTTAAACATTGGGATTTCAGTCATGTTGAAGTTTGTTGGAAGTTGAGTGTTTACAGCTTCGTACTTGCGACTGTTCTCCCTATAAATGTCATCCCCTTTGAGGTACTTTAGTTGCTCCTCCAAGTATTGGAGACTCTTTTCAGCTTTATTAAGAACTGGTAGAGGATCCATTTCCGGTCGGTCGAAGGGGGGAGGATCACTAGGACCAGGACCATCTGCAGGGGGAAGCCTGGCTTCCACCGCGACGATACGGCCTTCAATTGTTTGGAGGCGAGCATAAGCCTCATTTTGACTCGTTTGGAGATGAAGGAGCGCAGCTAGGATTCGATTATTACCATCTCCGGGTTGACCATTGATGCTTCCTTGGCTAGTTCCCACCATCTTTGAACTAAGATAAGAACCGACGACGAATCAAAACACGATCGACCATTTTTGCACACTTACTCGAAAAGAGAGACTCGACTTGTGAGAATGGGCGTGATGCCACTGTGTCAAGTGTGGGATTTGAAAATGACAGTTTTGAAATGTTTGTCCTAGACAACTGTAGTGTAGTTGTAGGAGTGCTGAGTCGATGTGTACTTTCGAAATGGGTCGTAAGGCCCGAATTTGACTCAAAATTTGGACAGAGTTTCGGATTTTTTTTGCGCTATTTTAGGCAAATTTTCAAAATTATTTACATTTGAAAGAAATTTGATTTTGAAAATTTCGTCATGGTTTTCTTTGCGAATGGTGATAACATCTGTGATACAAACATATATACAGGCATTATAACAGTATGCTAAGTGTATTTAAAGGGTTTTGGCTTAAAAGGTGGGTTACCATACCAAGCAATCAAACCCTGGTCTGTGGAGAGGTCCGTGACAAACATGAGTAAGGTCGGTTCCTAGTCCATTCCCTCGAGTAGTGAAAACTCTTGATACGAACATCTGTATGCATCACGTTATGGTTGACGTCAATCGCTATCCATCTTTAGGCTCAAATAGGAATTTGTACCGTCCAGACGGGACGGTTGGTCGGATAGGGTTGGTTATAGCCTAGAAAGGGCGAATAAAACGACCTAGGAAGATCGAGTAATGAGAATCGACAACTGTCTCGTATAAACTATTCCTTAACCTCGTACAAGTTTTACCCTGGGTAACACGTAAGTATATCATCCCCAGCGGAGTCGCCAAACTAAGTCGGATAGGGTTGGTTAAGGCGGCGGCACTGCGTCCACGGAACTTTGGTTTGCCAAAGCACGTCATGGACCGTTGCCGATTTGTGACGCATTGAAACCGGTGAAAGGTTGAATAAGCCTACATTTGTGGAGTCGCCACCAATTTTTATGGAAAATTGGAACCGTTTGAACACTTTACGTCATGTCAAGATACAAGGTAATGACATGAACACTAAGAACTCGTTACCCTTAGCATTCTATGTCTAGAATGATTCTCGAGATGCCAATGGACACGGATGTCCAGAGATAGCTGGAGTAAGGGGTGAGGGTACTTATTAGGAAGCTCTTTAATCGAACACCTAATCCCGCCCGCCTCGATAGCGGCCTCTACTAATGATTAGGGAAATCGTTTGCATTTGATATGTCGTCGATGTAATGCATGCAATGCAACAAACAATATATTAAACCTAGCATGCGAGATTTAACTAAGTTGGTGAACACGTCTTTTAGCATCCAATTAGGTCGAAGTTGAAATTAGATTCATTTACATGTGAAAGGCGTACGAACAAATCATAATATAATTGAAATAAATTAAATACGATAATTGAAATTACATTAAGTTACAACCTTTATCTAATCCATGTCAAAAATACGCTTAAAGACGAGATTTGGGAAAAGAAAATAAAAGAAAATAAATATGAAAATAGGCTTGGTTAGAGGTAATAATAGAGATAATAGTCGGTTATAAACGTAATTAGAAGCCTACGTGAAAGCGAAAACAAGTCCAGAGACAGAAACCACCTCAGAACAGGCGCAACATCTGCTGCGTCCTCTGGAAGAGGCGCAGCAGTCCATGCGATTGTTCTTGAGTGGGTTCTGGCTATGAAGTCAGAATCGCGGTTTGTTAATGTTCGTTGGTTAACTTAAGGATTGAATATTGACGTACAACTCGAGTGGAAGAAGTTTACAGATTACATGTGCTCTGTTCAAGTCATAAACGAAAGAAAACATGGGTAAAACGGGATGAAATATAGCGATTAACGATTACATGCGATGTCGGAATTACAAAGGTCGAAACTTGAGAAAGAAAACAAAAAAGATGGATGAAAACTTTTAAACATGTATCAAATGTGAATTCCAGAGCCTCGATATGGTCGAATCGAACCTCTAAAACCGAAATTGACTTAAACGGCGAAAACCCGCAAAGTATCGAATTACTTGGGATTTAAGACAAATTAAAAAGTTGTAATTAAAAAGGACTTATGAAAATACGATTTACATGTTAAATAAACGAAGAAATTGAAGAAAGGAAGAAAGGAAAAGAAAATAGAAAAAAAGGAACGAAAGTCACAGAGGACCGAGGAAGAAGAAGAAGAGTTGGAACAACGAGCAGCCTCTGGAAGAGGCGCAGCAGATGCTGCGATTCTTCCAGAAGGCGCAGCTGTTGCTGCGATTCTTCCTGACGTCGTTCCAGTGTTATTTCGTGAAAATAGTTAAAAGATTTGATTTTAAAGTCGATTTTAAGTATACTTCTGACATGGATTTTACATTAATTGGCACAATAATAAAGATACAATAAAAGTGGGATTACACCCTCAGACTTATATGTTTGACGAAACGAGATTGACTAAAGTTATTGTTTTAGTGATTGCTCGACTCGAATATGCGTGGAAGGTGCCCTCGTTGGAGGATTTAGTAGATTAATTAAGGTTGATTGATTGTAAAGTTGGTCAAATTGGTCGGTCTGTGCAACGTGACCGGTACTCAGAATGATATGAGCTTATGTGGTTGATTGATCAAGCACGTAGGCGTCGAAAGTAGGAACGAAGTCTAGAATGCAAAGAGAGAAGAGAAGGGCGGACACTCGCGTGCGAAAATAGGGCTGGAGAAGAGGCGCAGCAGCCACTGTGACCCTTCGAAGAGGAGCAGCAGCCACTGCGACCCTTCGAAGAGGCGTAGCATTTGCTGCGTCTTTTTTCCAGCGGTTTCCTGCTCTGCAAAGAAGATTTCCGCGTTTTATTTAGGAACTAGGGTAAATTTACACTTCCTTATTCCGCAAAATACAATATTACGGTAAATATTACTAAAAGATATGGATTTTAATTAGGAATAAATATCTAGAGTGTTCTAGAACATTCCGGAACATTCTGACTCGACATTTTAAACGATTTTTAGAAAATGAAGCGGTTTTTGACCCGGACTCCAAATGAACTCTAATTACTGTCAAAACGACCGTATCGGTGCGTAGATGACGACCAAAGGGTTGACTCAAGTATTTGAGCTATCACTTTATCGATGAACTTATAGACTGTCGTAAATCGTTCCGCGTAATCAAACATGCGGCCCAATCATCACTGGGTGGTTGGCGGAAGGTGTAGAAACGAGTTATCTACAGGCACGACAGTTGTGGGAATAAAGGGAGGAATCACAAAAGACAAGAGTAGTCACGTCGATTGTTTTTTGGCGGCTCGAAAGGCGAAAATTCCCGCCCAAGCATACTTGCACGGGGATTTGGGGGTAATTGTTAGAGGTATAGAATTTACATCTTATTATTTGACACGTGTGAAACTTCTAGTGGGGGAGATAGAGTTAGGAGGATTGATGACGTGGCAGAAGGAGCACCATCGGATCAAACAGAAAAAACACACATAAGGAATTAAAGATAAGCTTGGTCAAAGGGATTGAATCCAGCATAACCACCTCCTATTTTTACGGTGACTTCTCCTAAAAGTTAGGAAACCGAATACAGAGAACCCTCAGTAGGCCAAACTCTAGGAAAGGAAGCTATAAAAGGGGGATCAACTCATCCAGGAAAGGGCATCTTATTCTCAACAAACGTAGCACAACTCAAGAGCAAAACTCATGAAGTCCTAAGCAATATTCCATCGATTGTTAACAAATTTCGTTGTTATTTTCCTACTTGCTTAATACTCCAATTATAGTGCTACTATGGCGGGATTCCGACTCCCCCGTGATTGTTCCCACATCATGTTTTCAACATCACCAAAGTCTTCGTGTCAATCTCTTATTTCGTTGCTTTTTACCTTCGTGTGTAACGTTATACTTGCTTCGTTCGTAGGCCATAGATCGACCACTTTGACTCAATACTTAAATTAACTACTCGGCAAATTTTTACCAAAACAGTATATCCTATGTGTGAAGGGACTCGAGCCACTAATGAGTTTTCTTATAATTCTTATATTTTTTTATTTTCGTTTTCTATTTACGCTTTTACATTTACATTTTATATTTGTGCAAGTTATTTATTATATGTTTGTATCTCTAAAGCTTTACAATGTCTGCTCTTCTTCATCCTTCTACCAAAAGCAAATGCATATGTTTGTGTGGAGGCAAATTCTTATTTCAGACCACCTATATCCGTCTGAAGTGTGAGACTGGTCGAATAGGTACCATTTTGTGTATAAATGGGGCGGATTATGTACTGTAGAGCATGTGGGGATCTACATTGTATTTTTGTAGGTTGACAGAGGGGTACAACCCTACACATTATTTAATTGTTTATTTTATTGTTTATTCAATTGCTTTTGTCAGACATTAAATGCAAATCCATGAAAATAACCAACATACCACCTCACCTCACCTCACCTAATTTCCTTCCTCTTCTCCATTATCCATCATAGTCAAATCTTCCATCATATTCAAATCTGGAAAATACATATAAACTCATCTTCATCATTTTCTTGTTCTCCATTTACATTCACCATTTTTACACCCAAAAAAATTTCATTCACCATTTAGCGATGTAAAAAATACCTGTTCATTCTAACAACTATGGCGACAAACTTTGCAAAGACATA
Organism: Silene uniflora; assembly: GCA_018983105.1. NCBI lineage: Eukaryota > Viridiplantae > Streptophyta > Magnoliopsida > Caryophyllales > Caryophyllaceae > Silene > Silene uniflora. The sequence continues at coordinate 1,433 of JAGPOY010000787.1, read as the reverse complement.
CAAATTCATCTTCATTTATTTGTTCTCCATTTGCATTCACCTTTTTAAAAATAACAACTCATCTCATAACCATTTCATCATGGTAAGATGGTCACATATTACTGGTAAAAAAATTATCAAACACGGGAACAAATACGCACACTATGAAATGTTGACATATTTTGACAATATGTTACCGTAATCTTCTCTTTCTATAAAACTTTTTCTCGATTTATCTTTATATTCTTTATTCTCTTTCATCATTTTTTTTTCACTAATTAAAGAGGCTGAGATCTTAAATGTTACTGAGATTTATGTTAACAAAGTGCTAAAAGGTAACATGATTCTTCTTATTTTTCTGTTAATTTCATTACCTATTAATTTGATTTGTAAATATTTATGTTTAAAATTTAGAGGTTTTGGTAAATTAAAGCTTTTTATTGTTGTTTTGCAACATTTGTTTAATTTTGTAATTGATCTTGAATTTTCATACAAAGAAATTTATAAATCTATTTAACTTTTTTAGATGGACACTTACTTAATTTTTTTTTTCATTATTATTGTGTTGTTGTAATGAATTTAGTTCCAGAATTTATGACTTAGGATGAAAGTTGCATAACTCTCAAGCACATATCTTCTTTGAAGTTCTTCAAAGTGATCTTTGAAGACTTTAATTGTCAACAAAGTAATGTAATATGTACCTAGTGGGAGAATTTATACGAGTTATACAAAAAAACATTCTCAAGCAATTGGATTTAGCATTAGGAAAAGTGGAGTTCGTAGGGTTGACGTCCCGGGCACATATTACCCCAATATGTGTCTTATTAGCAATCGTCCATTTATGTGCACTCATTTGTTTTACTTGTAACTACATTAGGAAATATTTGACTTTTCAGAGAATTCGTAACATTCTATACTTTTGTGGCAATATCTTTACCATACATATAACTACTTGTTCGGATTATAAGTTGATAAATTTTAAATGCTCTCATATATGTACTTAGTGGGCACATCTTACTCCAATTGTGTCTTATTAGCAATCTTTCTCATTTATGTGCTCCCATTTGTTCTACATGTAACCACATTAAGGAATATTTCACTATCTATAACATTGGTAACATTGTATCCTTTTGTGGCAACATATTTGCCATACATATATAACTACATGTTTAAATTTCAAGTTCATAAATTAAAATGCCCTCATATATGTACTTAGTGTTGGGGAAGCGTCCTGTAAACTTGGTGCCGGAAGAATCTAACCCAACAACGATATTAGGATGGAACACAAACAACAAACGTAAATAAGAGCAAATAAAATGACACCACAATTTCTCACGTGGAAACCCTTTTCAACTAAGGGAAAAACCACGGCTCTCTCGACAAATTAATTCACTAATAAGATATTACAAAGTTATTAGAGTACAATCACACACTTGTATTGTCACTCCCTCTCA